>LR746269.1:6543730-6593730 GCA_902729315.2 Spirodela intermedia | reverse complement strand
AGGACTTGGGTATTAAATAATGGCTCCAACCAAGAAAAAATAAATAATTAATGGAAGAAAAATAATACCTGCTCATCCAGCAGGGTTGCGATGTCCGTTGGATGGATGTTTTCCACATTGAAGGAACAGAGTGGGGCCCGGTGGACCGTTGACGTAGGGGCGGGCCCATAGATGTGCACTTTGGGCACAGCCTTGAGCCTGTCATAGAGGTAGCTGGCCAGCTCCTTCTGAAGGAGTTGCCGTAGGAGTAAGAGATCGAAATAGCAAAAAAAAAAAAAAACCCAGTTGGGCAAGAAAAATAGTAGGAAAACAGATCTAAATGTGGCAACTGAACCCAAAAATTCGATCGCTGCTCTTGCAAACATATTTAATAATATTATTATTTACTATTATTTATTGTTCTTGATGTTAAGAAGACTACTTGCCTCGTAGTCGTGAATTCTCTGCATGCCGACGGTGGACAGATAATCGATTGCTGCTCCCAGGCCGATGGTCTCTCCGATGGCAGGAGTTCCAGCCTCAAATCTGCCGATCATTGATCATTCATCATGGGTCACAGAAATCGAAGAAGAGTCCCATGAAGAGTTGACTAAAAGAAGAAACAGATCGGATCGGATGTTCTTATTAAAAAGATACGAATTTTGCACACACAAAAAAGTGAGAAAACAATCATATTCAAGCGCATGCTATGTCGCCTCTCATAAGTTTCCCAAACTAGATTCCTCATTTAGATACAACAATCTAGCAGGAATCTGACTCGAAGACTGAGTAGAGAGTAGCCCATGAATCTGACTCGAAGACTCAGTAGAGAAGAAATCAGTTTCAAGCACTGAAAGGAGTAATGATTTAAGAGATAAATTTGGCTGACCTTGATGGAGGTTCAGCATAAGTCGAATAATCTTCGAAAACATCAGCAATCATCTCGCCCCCACCTGTCTAGGGCAAAGATTATGTGCATAGATATTTCCACATAAAAATAAATAAAAAAATATGCTCGACCGTATAAGTAGTATAGAACAACCAATTGAGTTTACCTAGAAATGGAGGCATTGCAGACAGAAGGCTGATTTTTCCATATAGGAATCCAACCCCTGTAGGTCCACACATCTGAGAAAAGTTTTTTAAATCCTAGATTACTCGTACTGGCCATGGTTGAACTGAAATTATACGGCGATAGCAGGAATTCGTCGCTTGCACCTTGTGTGAAGATGCAACTAGGAAATCAGCATCTAGCTCCTGTACATCGACCGCCATATGTGGAACACTTTGGCATGCATCTACGAGAATTTTGGCCCCAACAGCATGGGCCCAGTGGGCGATTTCATCGACTGGAAGGAGAGAACCTTGGGTAACAGCAAATAATTTACATTAGGTTGAAAAATCAAGAGGTTTATCGGGTAAAGTGAGTAAGAACATTGCAACAACGGCCAGGATCCGGTTTCAGTATATAAGCAAGAAGAGTACCGATCACTCTAAGAAAATATCAGGTCTATTCTGGTGACAAGCATCGGACCAAATGATAGTGTAGCTGACTCCTAGATGGATACCATGCAAAGTGAGGAGATAGCAGCAAGGAGCTATTGATCTAGCACTATCTAGTAAGAATTAAATCGCATGAATGATCATTTTTAACAAATGCACCATTTGAAAACTCATACATCATGATTTACAAGCATGGAAATTGCAATTCACAGAGATCCGGCGTTCAAATCCAAGTTCAGAAAGTTCTCACAGAATTGGAAATTTTTAGGCTTCTGGTTGAAACTCAAGATCACAAAGTTGACAAGAGGGCCAGTAGTTCCGGGTTATTGGTCAGAGACCGATGTAACGAAAGCATAAGATAAAAATCACCCGTTTGTGGATGTATATATATATACCTACCAAGGGCATTTGAGACATGATGAACAACTACAATCTTTGTTTTATTTGAAATCAATCCTTTAAGCTGCTTAATGTCAGGAACTTCTTCTGTGGTCAGCTCAACAAATTTCAGAACGGCACCAGTTTTCTGAGCAACAAATTGCCAAGGGACTATAGCACTGTGATGTTCTGCAACAGAAAGTATGATCTGCAGGAAAAGGGTCGAGAAATGCATCAGCACTGCCTCCTTGTAAAAGCTTATCAAGAAAGTATCAAGAAGTGTTGACTACTAGCTTGGAAAGAAATAGCAAAGCCTACACCAGAGATCAAAAGGAAGTCAAAAGCTTCCTAATCATGGCACATATATATAAAAAAAAATTCAATCATAGTAGACCTAGGCGATCATGATTCTTAACACTTGCATCTCTCATGGGTTAGGAAATAGACAGATGCAACACTGCCTTAGTCACAATTTCCCAATAAAGCAGAATAGATTGATGTTTTCAAAATAACCAATAAGTTGTAGTTAACCTCTGTGAGATGTAGATAGAGTACCTTAATATTGGCAAGTGGGAAATTAGGCAGCTGAGATTTGGCAACGAATCTCAGCTGAAAGTGGGCAGATGAATGAATGTTTATCAGGAAAAACTAAAGATGGGACAGAACGCGTGAATATCTCATGACTAGCATGGCAAAATAAAACTGAAAATAAATACTCAGAGAAGAGTTTGGGCACGGTGTGCCTGTCTGAAAAGTTTTATCGAAATTTTGCTTTAAAAAAAGGGAAATTTTACTAATAGGGTACGTGTCGAGCTGAAATGTATCTCAGGAAGCATACGCCCTAAAGGCATGCAAACTATGGTGAAATCAACGAGTCAACCAAGCCCCTGTACAAATGATCCATACGACCAACAGAAAACTATCAAACCACACCGGAGGGACATACCTCATCACCCGATTTTATGTTTGAGAGGCCCCACGAATAAGCAACCAAGTTGATGGCTTCAGTTGCATTACGTGTAAACACGATTTCTCTAGGTTCTGATGCGTTGACGAATGCTGCAACTTTTACCCTTGCTTGCTCATATGCATCAGTAGCCTTTGAACTAGGCCAACAAATGAACTGTAAGAAAGCTGAAACGGACCTCAATTTTTTAAAATAAAAAATACAAAAAATCCATTAATAGATTAATTTATTGTTTAGACGGTTGCATCAACTATTAATGTCAGATTAAAAACAAAAATCGTGCTATTTTCATTTACATACTATATGGTAAAAACATTAGCTAAGGACTTTCTGAATAAAATTCCTTCTACACGCCTAAAGTCAATTGGATTCAACTGATTCCATCACTTTCATCTGTTCTCTGAAGAGAACTGCAGGCTATCGTACCTCAGATAATGGATGCCACGGTGAACATTTGAATTGTACGTCTCATAGTATTCACTCAGAGACTTCAATACAGCAAATGGTTTTTGAGAAGTTGCAGCGTTGTCCAAGTACACCAGTTTGAAATCGTTCACGTCCTGTATAATTTGCGCAATGGAATAGAAAGGATTGAAAACAGGTCGAGAAGGGAATGACATTTAATAATTACCCAAAAAAACGACCGTAATTATTAACTGGCAACACGAAATCTGCTGATAGAGCCCTTGAAAGATGGAAGACGATAAAAGCAAAAGAAAGAAGGGAAAACGAGAAGGGTTAAGGCTGTGATTTACTCATGGTACCTGGTGAAGAATGGGGAAGTCAGGTCTGACGAGATCTCCCAGCGAAGGCGACCCCGTTCTCTCCTGCGAGGAGGACAATGAAGGAGAAGAAGAAGCCGTGGAGGAGGACGTTGAGGAAGCGAAAGCGCTCAGTGGCTGTCTTCCCCTCCCCGCCCTGGGGCTCGTGTTGAGCGACCTGCGGTGGGGGAGCCTCTGGGAAACCAGAGGGAACACCAGGTCGGAAAGGGAGTGATGGGTGGACGTGGAAGGGATGTTGCGGACGAAGCCCATCCTCGGAGCGCGATCGCGGTCAACGTGGGGGCAGCGCCGGGAAAGCTACGGGACCAGACGGCGGCGGAGACTCCGGAGTGCCTCCCTGGAGCTCCAGACCCCGGCGGAGCGAGAGACAGCGGCACGTAGCAGAGTCCCGCAAACAAAATCCACCGAGGTAAGGCATCTGCCGTCTGTCCATAGATAATTATAAAATTATTATATTAACTTAAGTTTTATTTAACCTGCAGATGTAATAAATAACTAAATCATGAAATCAATGGATCCCCGAAAATTTTGGTGGGATTAAGACGAACAATAAATCCCCAGAATAGGGATTATTCTCTTAAATTTATATTTTTTTCTAATTGGATCAATCACTATGCCCATGCCTTCCAATCTCACCCCAAACCCGGAAAAGAAATTCGCAACGAAGCCCGAAGCCCGAAGCCAGCCTCAGAAACATAGATAGAGAGAGAGAGAGAGATGGAAGACCACATTAACAATCAATCAACAATCTCACAGACTTGGTGAAGAGCGAACGTGCCGAGAGACAGATAAAGAAAGAGAGAGAGAGAGAGAGAGAGAGAGAGAGAGGGGGACTACTGGTGGCGGAGGGGGTCGGCGGCGGCGTTGTTGAGGAGGAGGGTGGAGGGGCGAACGTAGGTGAAGCCGTTGAAGTTGCAGGAGCCGGCGACGGGGCTGGCGACGGGGGAGTCAGTGAGCGGCGCGCTGGTCCACCGCTCGTCGAAGTTGGCGACGCACTGCTTCCCCGACACGCTCGGCAGGAACCCCGGCGATATCTCCCTCGCTTCCAGCCGCTTCCAGCTCATCCCCTTGAACCACCGGTGGCCCTTTATCTCCCCGCTCCCCAGCCGCCTCCCCGGCTCCTTCTGCAGCAGCTGCACCCAGTCCACACACACATCCACATATATCAACATAGCTAGATAGATTTGATAGATAGCTAGAGAGAGAGAGGGAGAGGATGTTCGAGGACTTACCCCTTTGAGCAAGGAGTGAGCTTCGCTGGAGAGATAGCCGGGAAGCTTTATTTTCTCCTTGATGATCTTCTGCTGAATCTTCTCTCGGTTTCCGCCGCAGAAAGGTGGCTGCAAAAGTTCGGAGGAACAATCTTAGCGCAAGTAACGATCTTGAGCCGATTGGTTATATGCTCCGTGCCAACATGGGGAGCCATGGCCGGTGCTTCACCATGAGCGCAGCCACAGCCCATTTCCAGTCCACACAAACTCCTCTCTCTCTCTCTCTCTCTCTCTCTCTCTCTCTCTCTCTCTCTCCCTCTCTACATATACACACGATTCAACTGACCTTTCCAGTGAGCATCTCGAACAGCAAGATCCCCACGCTCCACCAATCGGCCGCCTTGTCGTGGCCCTTCCCGAGAACAATCTCAGGCGCCATGTACTCCACCGTCCCGCACAGGGAGTTGGATCTCGTGTTCTCCTCGAATTCCTTCGCCAGGCCGAAATCAGTCAGCATAGCCTGGACGCCACAAAACAGGAAAATTAGACCAAAAAAGGAAGTGGGTAGGATACTTTCCATACCAAAATAGGAAAAAAAGGACAGTTTTCTTACGTGCCCATCAGCGTCGAGAAGGATGTTCTCGGGCTTTAGGTCCCTGTGCATTATCCCATTGGCGTGAAGATGAGAGACGGCGGACACGATCTCTGCCGTGTAGATACGTGCCAGATCCTCGCTGCAAGTTAATTATCGGAACGCTAATTAATAAATGCCCCTCTTTATGCCGAAGGGTTCTTCGGATCTACCTGAACATCACGTGGCGATAAAGCTGAAAGAACAGGTGCCCACCATTTATGAAGTCAAGCACGAGGTAGAGCCTGTACTTTGTCTGGCGAAAAACAAACTGGTTGTCATATAAGAACAAGATCCCACACTCATATGAACAATCTTTTAGAGGAATATTTACACTGACACGGCGTTTATCATGATTATCCCCCCCCCCAGAATCCCCCCAGAAGAGAGTGAGTGTGACAACTAAACAAGGAAAGTTTTAAAAGGAGGTCGATCATCCATAGAAACAAGGAGTAGATTCTATCTTAGATTGAATTCTACCTCAGATCATGTGAGGATCGAAATGATTTCCGAGAAAAAGGCTTTTTTTTCGCTTATTCACTTCTTTGTCACTTGTGGGAAGTTTTCAGGGGTCTTCTCATCCTAGAACAGAAGATCATTAATGGTAACCAGGGAAAATTTCTTATGATGTCCGTTTTCTTTTATTTACTCTCGCATTCCTACTTGGCGAACGTTAACCGACCATTTCTTTAAGCAAGGAAATAAGAAGTAAATTGTCCCTTGCCCCCGGCTACAGCTTGAGATGGATTCATGCATACTAGGATAAATTTGGTCGCATCTACCAACTGCGGGCAGATAATAAGTTCAAAATCACCCAGGAAAACTGGTCTAGCTCAGTTTCTAAATCTAAAACTTCCTAAAATTACACCCAGTTTGTTTTTCTGTGTATTGTATCATGCATTATAAAAAAGCAATAAGAACGTGCTCACTTATTTAACAAATGTAGAGCCTCTGGAGGCGTTTCCGTTAATGCCAAGGAAACCATATCTCGATGATTTTGACACAAAATAAGATAAACAGATATTTAGGTGGCTAAAGAGAAGCATTGTGGGACATCAGGAGATTTTATTACAAAAAGCAGCAGACAAAACCGTCGACTAAAGGTATCATCCATTCTTATAGTGGATTTCCTTTCTACCAACCACAAAGCTTTGATAAAATTAGTGGCAGAATTAGATTGTGAGATCATGCAAATGTCTGCAAGCCTCATGCTCTTATTGAGGCCTTGTATTACTTTGCACATAAATTTTATTTTATCTTCCATACGAAGTTTTGAGTTGATAAAAAACTGTGGGCCTCCAGTTTCATGAAAAAACAACTCGGTATACACAGCTTGGTGCTTTGAACAGGAAAATTAGACATTACGTACCTGGAACGAGTACCTGAGTTGAACAATGAAAGGGTGGTCAACTTTTGTTAAGATATCTCTTTCTGCTTTCATGTACTCAGCGTGGTTCTTCTCCATAATTTTATCCTTCCTCATAACCTTCATGGCATATATTTCCGAACTCCCCTTCTTCCTCACCTGGAAAACCTTTCCAAATGCACCTTGTCCAACAAGCTTCAAAACCTCAAAGTCCTCAAGCCCCACACCTTCAACTTTATCTGGGTTGACATCTTCTTTGAATAAGCTTTCCTCACTTTCAACATTTGACTGTTTCTCGGCCTCTACTTCTGACTCACCCGAGTCGCACTCTAGAAGCTTCAAGGCATTCTCCGTCTCATGTATTGTGAGCTTAGTGAGCCGCAGCAGTTGATTTACACAAGATGTGGGACCCACTAAAGAATGAGATCGGTTTTGAATCACCTCTGGATCATCATAGACAATTCCATTTAAATCTGACGAAGGAATTGAATTTGCTGCATCCACTTCAATAGAGTGTTGTAGAGGAGCAGGGCCAAATACATCAGAAAAATCAAACTCAACGAGATCCGATGAAACAACATCAGGGAGCTGGAGTGGAAGAAGCAAATGCTTGTTCAGAGTTTTGGGATCATGAGTCTGTGACAATCTCGAGATCCTGGAAGAAACCATCTTTTAGAATGTTGAAAAGATGGACAGATCTTAATCAGCTGCCAGATACTGCAAAGGCTAAGGCTGAATCCCTTCAACTGGACCCAAAACACAGACTGACGAAGATGGGTTCCTGATGATGGCCTTGAATAGCTGAAAATTTACGTAGTTGACCAGCGCCCCCAGAAAGCCAGGGAGAAAGCAAACCAAAGTCCAAAACAAGTCGTCCTTGTTTCCCGATTTACAGGAAACAGCAGGTGCCACGATACTTTTTGAATTCATGAAGAACAAAGTGCTCACAACTGCATTACCAAGGGCGGGAAATAAAGTTAGAGGTGAAGAAGAATATCAAAACTGAATAGTTATCACCTTTGTGACAGAAGGCAGGAGTGGAAAACATGATAAATAATAAAATGAATTATCGATGCATGGGAGTTATTCCTCGACGCTTAACAAGCATAAGATTGTCACGTCAGGACGTTCCCGTCCCCCACCCAAAAACGGGAAATAAACAGGCGTATCAAACAAGTACCAAAGTGAGAAATCAGTTAAATTAAAAGGATTTCATGGGTTCACTAGTTCTGTATCGCAAGAAATGCGAACGGGGCTAAGAATCAGCGCGTCTAACTTGAAAAAGAGGGGCCACAAGGATGGTGCATTGACTGTACAGGGATGAGAATAGGCCTCAAAAACACAATCTGCTTATTGGAAAGCCCTAATTAAACAAACCGTGAGAAAGAAGCCAGGAAAAGGAAAATAATAGGAGGGCAAAAGCAACAAACAACGAGAAAATTCCTGGCCACAAGCCGATTCGGAATAATAGAGAAAAATACTCCAAGGAATTGCAAAAAACGTACTCATCTATATCAAGAACACGAGATCTGGAACCCACGTAACACAAAAACCCGGCCAGATCTCACGGCTTCCGGCGAGCCGCAAACAGGAGACAGAGAGAGGAAGGAAGACTCAACAAATCAGGCGTTCGCCGCGAACCTTTTTCTGTTCTCAGGGGGACGCCGCAGGGATCTCCTTCCAGGGGGGACCTCGCCGTCGATCTCTCGATCTGGACTCGGAAAATTCCGCCTCCTGTCCTCATAACCTCTCTCTGGGGTAGGCCGTGTACCCTTTTCGCCACGTGTCAATCTTCCATTCGCCCGCACGAACATCCAAATCGTGGCGGAGGTTGCCTACCACAAGGGAATATGCTCTTCGCTAGGGTGCCTGGTGCCTCACGTCTCCCTTAGGACCATTATACCCTCGTTATATTACCATATCTACCCTCTAGCCCTTTATCCAAATACTATTATGAAATACCCCTTAATTATTATTCTGTCTTATGTGATTTTATTCAAATACTTTTTGAATATCACCGACTGTCAAACTTATAGAGTATAATATAGTATATAATTATATTTGTTTATAACGGATGGACGGGCCTGGGCTGTTGGGCCCATCAAGGCCCGTTATCTTTATACGGGCCAAATTCAAGGTAGCTCATTTAGGCCCAATGATCCTAGCTTAGCTGGATGACAGCCAGATCCTTGGGGCCTCATTAATATCTGGGGTGTTTACTATTGTGCCCCTGTGAAGATTTCCGATTTGAAAAAAACCCCTCTATTTAAGAATGGTAAACCCATCAGGATAATTTAAAAAGTAAAATATTTAGTAAATCACGGAAACAAGGGGACTTTTGTCCTATTGCAGGACATGCAGGGCCTTAAAACTAATAAACCAGATTATTGTGTGGACCAGAACGACTTAACGCGTGGCAGGACGGTAGAATGGCTTCGTTTTTCTCATGGCGATGGTGACAGTCTGGGCTCTTATTTTCTGGTCGGTCAATGCGGTGGTGTCGGATGGAATCGACGGTCACCCTATGGCGTTGAGATCTGGGGCTCAGAAGAAGACACGTGGAACTCGGCTTCTTTGACTCTTTCGCTTCCCGCCGAAGGACCAATGTCTCAGCCAATTTCGGTCGTCGGGGAGGAGGGGGTGCACGCGGTTTGACTTGGCCAACGACGATGATTAAAAAATCTTCTCCACCTTTCTCTGACCGTCTTCGTCCCCGTCAGATGATGGACTGCGGATGGCAAGAGGAAGAAGGGAAGAAAGATAGAGACAGAGACAGAGGGAGGAGAGAGGATTTGGAGAAGCTTCCGACCTTAGTGGTGGCCCTGGTTCCGCTCCGTTTCTCCACCTTTCTCCTCTGAGTGGACCAGCGATCGCCCTAACCAGACGCCGTGGGGAGCAGAGAAAGAAGTCACATCCATAGGTCAGCCTCTCTCTCTCTCTCTCTCTCTCTCTCTCTCTCTCTCTCTCTCTCTCCAACTATTCGTGGTTGCGCAGTGTAATCAATGAACAGGTTATTAAAATATAAATTCTCTCCGTATAGATGCTGTAGACGGTCCTCTCTCTCTCTCTCTCTCTCTCTCTCTCACTGTATGTGCGGTCTCATCAGTTGTTTTAGCAGGCGTAGACTCCAGGCTAGATAAGCATCGTCAAACTGAGACAATTTCGAGAGTTCCTTTCCTGTATTTCGATCCAGTTTTTCTCCATCTTCTGGCGCTCGATTCTCGGAGCATCGAACAGGTTCCGTCGGTGAGGTACGCCTGTTTCCGCTGTTTCTCTCTGGTTCTTGTTTTTGCCCCCTCTCATCCACCGGATTCTAGATGGAGTTCGTCGTTTCTGTTCCTTTCTGAGTCATCCACCTCCCGCCTCCAAGAATTTGACGCCGGTAGATGCAACAACGAAGGTCCTGTGCGAGATCTGTTGCATCGCTTCGACGATTAACGGTGTTTCGTGCCAGGAAGGAGATCGAACCGGATTAGAGCATGTTGTAGGAAGGGATTTGAATTTGATTTGACCGTCCTACCCACTGGACATCGCCTTGTTAGTGCCAAATCACATCTCCTCAGAAGACTGAATAGATTTGCTCATAATTACTTCAGCCTGATTCGCGAAACGAACCTCTAGATGAAGTATCAATTTCCTCGGACCACAGGATCCTTCAATCTTAATTCGCAGAACATATTCGATCCGAATCTGACCTTAATTCCATGCGTCTGTCCTTCCCCCCGGATTCAGACCTCAGAAGCATCAAACCGAACGATGCCAAAATTCTCCGGAATCAATCAACAGTCACCTTCTCAGTTCTTCAGATTTCTTTTTGCTCGATTGATGCTGTACACGAAATGCCGCGATCTTTTCTGTATTCGTCTGTTCTACGGCGATCCATGCCTGAACTCCTCCAACCGCAGGGCCGGAGAACGCAAACCCTCGCGACAGGAGATTGCCTCCGGTTATCATCATGAAAATTAAATTCTCCAATTTGTCCGCGAAGGATCGGTCGAGTTGGCGGTCGCGGCGCCGTTGAGATCCCCCACGGCGGCCATGGCCAGCGAGGCCTCCAGGGAGCGTTACGTCAAGTGCCCCCGGTGCCGCAGCATCCTGCCGGAGAGCCCCGACCTCCACCTGTATAAATGCGGCGGATGTGGGATAGTCTTACAAGGTATATACAGATAGACATAAGTTTCTATGCCCTCTGATTTCGCCAAATTTGATAAACAATTTTGACGAACCATCCGTCAAATCCACAGCCAAAAATCGTCAAGCTAAGAAGGGGAAGGAAATCGTCCATGGTGGCTCCGAAAACGGAGCACCGCCTGCTCTTCCCTCTGCAGATTCCTCTGAGAGTTCTCCGCCCTCGAGCTCCGTGGTCAGCAGCATCCACAGGGAGGATGATTCTCCAAAAGACGCAGCAAACGAGGGGATCGCAGCGGCCTCTGATCAAGAGATTAAGAAGGAAGATGCTTGCTCCGACGGACACAGATCTGGCAAGAAGAAGGACCCGGTCAATGAAAGCCTTGGAGGTGTACTCAGCGTCTCCTCCGGCGATGAAGTCCCCGGCAGCCATGAGCAATCCACGGCAACTTCGTCGATTCCCTCTCCGGCAGCCGTGACCAATCCCAAGAAGGAAAGTTTCTCAGGCGATGGCGAAAGGGAAGACAAAAGGGAGAAGAAGGTGGTGGACCAGTTGAGAATCTTTCCGGGGGGTTCTTTGTCGGATGGAAGATTTGGGCAGAGACAGAGCTCGACCGGGGACGGCGGAGCTTCTTCGGAGATTGAGGACTTCCACTCGGCAAGGATGACGCTGGGGAGCGCCGGTGTGTCCAGGTCCGGGTCGAAGAACTCCACATTCTTGGGAGATTTACCGATGAAGAGCTGGCAGGGAAGTCAACCGAGATACAGGAACCCCGAAAGCGACCGTAGTGTGCTGCTGAGAGGGCTGGAGCTCCTGGGAGATCGCCTTGCCGGCCCTTACAGACAAGAAGTCAACGGAAGGCCCCGTCATGTCGGCGGCAGCCGGCAGACTTCGGTCAGCGGCTATAGCTCTGAAATTACCAGCTCGGGGAGTAGAGCAGCCATGGCGGAGAGGTACCTCTCTCAGGGATCTCCCTCCTCAGGGTTGACCAGCGGATCCAACTCCATCCATGGCTCCTTCGGGAAGAGACGGCAGCACCACCAGAAACGCCATTGCAGGCCAATCTCCGGCGGCGCCCCATTCGTCCTCTGCAACTTCTGCATGCGACTCCTCCAGCTCCCCGTTGACTTCCTGGTCTCCAGAGGAAGACGCCACAAGCTCAGGTGCGGAAGTTGCTCCCAGGTCCTCGTCTTCTTCTTCCACGGCGGCGGCCACATCCAGGAGGAGGAACCCGTCTCCTTCTCCGACGAGTTTGGCCCGCCGGTGAGCAAGAGCTACTCCACCGACGGCGAGCCGCCGGCGGAGCGGCGGCGTGGGAAGCAGCAAGAGGGGTTCCCCCTCCACCGCCTCATGGGGTACCCTTCGGCCCGCGACGTGATCTGCCAGCCCTGCGAGGAGGACGACAACAGGTACGACCTCTACGATTCCTACGACGAGGCACACTTTCACGAGGGGGGGATCAGCCGATCTCCCGAGGAAGAAGACGACGAAGCGCAGAGGGAGTTCAGAGAAGAGAAGAAGACCTGGGCGGACGATAAGAAAGCGGAGGGGCTGCTCATCAAGAGGCCATCCCTCCCCTCCGTGGGCTGAATGATCCATCCTAAATTTAGACCATTTACCCCACATAATTTCTATACACACAAATGTAGATGGATAAATATGTTGAATTTTTTTTTGGTGTTCGGATATATGATTTTCTTTTTTTTTTCTCCCCTTGATTTGGTATCTGTGTGAAGAGTTATTAGAAAAATAGATAATTACCATTTGCGTATATTTTGATTCCCATTTCAGCGAAAAATAATATATTTTCCGTGCAGTTCTCGCGGTGCTCGAGCGATTAATCTTTGACTAAGGAAATAATATTAGATTCGTATGGCACTTTATATAAAAAAATAATTATATCTTCATCGGCGATGGGCCCGAGGAAGATGGACGTGGGTCCCACAGCTTCCACGTGCACAGAACGTGGCGCCACCTTGCTCTGCCGCCATCATCATCACTCTCTCCCTGAAGAAACTTAAATAAACCCCGAGTCCAACGGTCAGGAGACAGAGTCTGAGCTTCCAGGAATGCCCACGACCCCCACTCCACCATCCATAGCCGTTGTCTATCCCTTCCCCTCCCGCCGTTCAAATTCAAAACCCCTTCGTCCTCCCTGTACTCCGTCCTCCGCTTCATCTCCCCAAACCAGCAGCAAGCAGATCCTCCCTGAGGAAGGATGGGTTCTCCGGCGATCGGGATCCTCAGATCCCGCCACCGTTCTCACCGGAGGCCGCTGCAGCCGAAGAACACGCCATCGGAGCCCCACCGGAGCAGCGGGGGAGTCAAGCGCGGGCAGTCTCCGAGGACGATCCAGTCCTCGCCGGAGGATGCGATCGGCGGGAAGGAGAACCGGCCGCAGGAGCTTTCGGCGGGGATCGATCCGGCGGACACGTCGCTGGGGAAGGAGCTGGTGGCGGTCCGGCGGCGGAGGGAGAGGATCAGGTCCGAGAGGGAGAGGACAGAGAAGCTGCTCATAGAGAGGAGTCGGATGTTGGACACGGCGATGAGAAAGGCGGAGGATAGATGGGAGGCACAGCTGAAGATGGAGGCGGAGCTCAGACAGGTGATCAGGCTGCGGGAACTCGGTCCATCACCTTCGGTAAGACGCCGACCTCCATGGTTATTTCCTTCAATCGCTCTGATCAGGAGGAACTAAGACTTTCCCCAATCCCCTCAGGTTTTCCCATCTTTGAGATCTCTCAGACATCGAGCATTGGAGGCGCGGACAGGAGATGTTACTCCTCAGGCAAGCAACCTCAATTTCTTCTCCACATTTCTTGGAGATACAGAACTAGAGATCTTTGGCACTGTGAGATTATCTGGATATCCAGATACCTTTCCAGGCGTGCGGCTCAGAGCTCCTTTTCCCTCGTGTGATCCTCCTTGCAGGTAATGAGCAGGGTGAGAGACGACGGAGAGTCTCCGGGAAGCGACTATCTAGAAGTGAAGAAGAGCTCAGGGGAAGAACATTCTCCGAGCATCGACTCGTGAGGGCATCCCGGCGAGGATCGTTGCAGAAGGTCTGGACATCTGGTCGACCCTCTCCCTCCCTCTCTCTCACACCTGCGGTGTATCTATTTTCCATTTTCTCCATTGTAAACGTCTTCGGTGTGGAAGATCGGGAAGAAGAATCGGATGCTCGATCCTCTGATTATAATGGAACCCAGAAATATTCGAAATCGATTGTCGCCATCCCCATGAACGCGCTGACCCAGATTTATCTCAACCACAGAGAAATCGACCATAGCGGATCCAGTCTGAGGGAAGATTCCGATCCTTGTCTTGATGAGCCCATCACAGGCCGGGAGAAGAAGAAGACGAAGAAAAAAGGAAGGGAAGAAGAAAGTAATGCCGCCTTCACCGGTCTGGTTGTAATCTTCTCAGGTCAGAATAATCACGATGTATATATCAAATCCAAAACAACATGCAAGTCAACCCCAGTTGATATCTGCACCAGTTGACCGTGATGACGAATTCAGAATTTTGATGGTCATCCCTTTTCCAAATTTTTTGACGTCAAAAGGAACGGAGGCGGCGCGCGAATTTCTTCTCGCTTCTCTCTCTCTCTCCCCTTCGCCGGGAGTTTTTTTTGGGACCCACCTCATCATAAACGACGACAAACTCGGATCCGAGCTAGTCCGGGCCGTTGACTTCAAACTAGCAACCGATACATCTCTATATGTTTCCGCAGAGTGAACGCCCCCCCGGAAACACCCGTCAGATCCACACGGCGAGAGAGAACATAACCGAGCCGAATGGGCCGGGGGCTGTCGGGTCAATCTACGGCGGCCGATCCGCGGTCCAATCATCATCAGAGCTAAATAGAGAGAGACAAATAGAGAGAGAAGTAGAGAGAGAGAGAGAGAGAGAAGAGGGAAAAGGGAAGAGGAGATCAGCAGAACTTCCAGTGGTTGTTGCACTCGACGCAGGTGACGAAGGTGGTCATAGGCTCGTCGGCGCTACGGGTCTGCAGCTGGTAGTAGGTGGTCTTCCTCTTGCCGCAGCGGCCGCACTTGAACTGATCGGTGGTGGCCTTAGCGGGCGCTCCTCTCTCGCATTCAAAGATCGCCTTATCCTTTATCTGCTGGTTCTGCCGCTTCCTGTCGTCGCTGGCCATCTCCTCCGGTGCCATCCCCACCAGCTCCGCCGGGGTGACCTCCCCCAGCAGCACCCGCCGCCGCAAGTCCGGGTTCTTCGGGTCCCTCATGTTGAACAGGATTGACCTGTACCGGGCCTTGTGCGCCCCCGTTGACTTCCCCAGCTTCTCGAACATGTGGCACTCAACCCCCACGGCCACCCGGATCGGATCATGCGCCGCCGCCTCGGTCTTCAATTCCTCAGCCACCTCGCCGGGGACCCTCGCCAGCGCCTCTGCCACCATCTCCCGGAACTTGTCCCGCACATCGTCATTGCACTTCACCATGGAGGAGAGCTTCGGCGGTGGTGGCGGCAGCTTCTCCTCCCGGGTGGCGGCTCTGGTTCCGTTGTTCACTCTCTCAGAAACCCCGTTCTTCATCTCAATGAATTCTCGAGAAATCCTCTCAGGTTTCAGAGATTCGCCGCTGTTCTGGACGGCGGCGGATTTGTTGGGCTTTACTCCGGCAGCGGCCTTCAGCGGCAGCGACGGCTCCCCCGGAGGGTTGCTCTTCTTGCTCTTGTTCGCCGCTTCCTCGAGGACCAAGTCCTTCCAATGCTGGCGGAGCTCCGAAGCCGCTGTCTGGATCTTCTTCTGAGGGTGCTTCGTGAGGCAGAGGATTCCTTTACCCACCTGCACGGATAATTAATGCTGGTTACGAAGGTGCAGCCACATATGATGAAATCAACCGATTTAAGCAGAGATTGCCTCGCATTTTCCTTCTGGACTGAAGAGTTCAAGAAAAAAATGCAGTGCGTATAATTTCTTCAGGAATCATTCGGAAATGATTTTTGCAGACAAAAAATGCCAAGTAACATGAAGCCCAAGAACATAAATAGAATAAAACAGAGGGAATGAGCCCAGATTTTTGTTCCGATTATGCTGATCAGAACCCCCAGCAAGGACATTGGAAGCCTGAGAAAGCTGGGCACTAGCTATAAAATTGAGGCATATTCAACTGAGGGATGCAATGTTTTCAAGCAATTCGTATCCAACCAAGAGAACTAGACAACAGTCAGCTGAAAGTGAGCTTCTAAATCCATTGTGTTCAACAACAAAATGAAGACGGCCGAAACTGGAATAGGTAAAGATTATGATGCATTCAGATAATATCAGTCGCAGAAAAAAATCCCGAGCCTGGAAAGGATTATTTTTTTATGCATTGAAAAACATTGTCAGCAGGGGAACATAATCCTGACCATTCAGACTCGCGCAATGTACCGTCCTAGTGAGAGGGAACATACATGGGTTTTCACCCCCATCGATCAGAATAATGGAATTTTTTTCCTTAAAACCAGAAGAGTTGAAAAACGATATGATGAAGAGGTTCCTTAGGTATTTCACATTCTCAAACGTGATTAGGCTATGATGAAGAGGCCTTGAATTTCCTGTATAGTATCAGGAGTGAACTAATTTACAAGATCACAGATGGACCACAACATATTAAAAGAAAAAATAGCAAAAATAACATCATTGAACTAGCGCCACCATTTTAATAAATGCAAGGACGAACTCGAAAGGAGAAGCAATGAAAGCGGCAGACAGGATCCAAAAATTTGGACTAATAAAGAATTACTGGGGATAATGAAAAAAACAATGCATAATGTGTCAAATTATAGTTCGTGCCTTAGTATTTTTCCTGTGATGGTGTGAAACTACAACCGCACCCCAATGAAGGACATGCGGATCTGGAATGGATGCTTATATATTTTGCAAAGGTGCACGTATGTCAGAAAGTCCACGAGCGAGAGAGAGAGAGAGAGAGAGAGAGAGAGAGAGAGAGAGAGAGAGAGAGAGAGAGAGTTTAAAATGCTAATTTAGGCAACAGGGTTTAGATGGCTTTGAATCCATAGCCACGCATACCACTTAATGGCAGTTAAACTGAGAGGCAAAGACTATGAAAAGTCTCTTATACAGTATGAAATTCCATGCCTCCGATCGTTTTAAGAAAGTTTCATGCCAGCATGTTACCTAATAGCAACAAAAATTTAATTCTGATAATGCAGAAATATGAACTCCCATATCTTAGAATTTCTTAAATTATGGAAGAAACAAAGATATAATGAAACAAAATCAATTTAAAAAAAATTCTAAAGAGCTGATGTAGTGGATTTAGGACGGATAAAGTGGCATTCAATCCACAAAGTCCTCACGTAAGCTTCAAGCAGTTATAATGATCCCTCAACCAATAAGATCCTTTGAATATTACTCCATTTTTTCACATAACTTCATCGTAACCAAATCCTCCTGAAACTCTTTCTCCATTAGCATGTTCCCAAATGTTCTCGTCTTCCTTAGAAGGAAGACCCTGTTATGTATCATCGGATGCTTTTGGCTTTCCTCCTCGTAACTTTTTAATTTGCTTGCCCAGTGGAATCATACGTCACCTCGTGTATTCTACAAGTTTGATACTTTAGATGAAACTTTTTTACAAAAATGGCGCCTCAAGTTCGCTGGAATAGCTTGGTAAGGACGTAACAGAAATGCAGAATGATCAATAAAAGTTTCGGAAACTTTTTTAAGCTATAACTACGTTCGTGCATTTAATCAGGACTTGAAGCTGAATTTCCAGCAACACCAGGCATGAGGAAGTTTAGAGACAGAGGAAGGATCTATCTGTCCAAGGAGTATTTTATTTGCATCATCTATGCTCTGTTATCAAGAACTATAATCATGCAAAGCTAAACCAAAAAGGGATTAGATGTAAAGTGGATTTTCTACGAATTCCTACACAAGATTCTCTAGCACGGAAACTGATATCAAAACTCTGAATTTTCCCCAAACTCACAAGGTAGATTTCACTAGGCTGCATGCAGCGTGAGCATCCCATTATTATAAAATACATCCCGAAGGGCAGAAATCCGAGAAGGCAAAGGCAACCACAACGGTTTCGGCATATGGATTTGTAACCATCATAGCATGCAATGGAAAGTAAACTTATTTAGGACGTACCAAATTTCCACTGATGGCAACCCAAAGAATACAACAGAAGAAATAACTACAGTCACAAAGCCCTTCGTCATATCTGATGCCTGAAGCACTAGAGTATGATCCATCACAAACGAGGAAAGAGACGTTACTAAATTTTAATGACATGCATCCAGCATAACCCGAAAAAACAACCAGAAGACCCCTCGCGAATGAATTTCGAAGAAAAACACAGATATACCGTAGTCTAATCGAGAATTAAAAGCATTAAACATGACAGACGAGTCTTCAGAAGGGGATAGAAAGAAAGAAAGAAAGAGAGGGAGAGAGACAGAGGGACAGGGATGATAACGGCCTACTTTCGTGGCGACGAGCTCCTTCGTCGTCAATGGCAGCTTCTTCAGTTGCTTAAGCGCATCCAAACAGCGGGAGACCTCCGACGAACCGCCGTCCACCGCCGCAGCATCTCCCGCCTTCTTTGCAACCGCGAAAACCTCCAGAATCTCCTTCTCCATTGTCCCCCAGATCCGGCCCGCCCCACACCAATCTCTCTGAAGAAATCAGAACAAACGAGGGACGAGGATGGATCCCCGATAAATAAAATAAATAAAAAAAGCCAGCCGGCCGAATCCGAAGGGGGAATCAACGGAAACCCTACCTGGGATAAAGGAGAAACAGATGTCGCGGCACCTCGGGTCGCAGTAGCGACGTTTCCTCTGATCGGACTTCTTCCGCCGCTCCCGTAGGGCTCGAACAGGCTACGATTTATCTGGGCCATCCATTTCCTCTCTTCTCCTAATCCATGGGCCCAGATGACCAACAAGCGTCCGACCTTCGGTCCAGACAACGCACGTGTCAACCCGCCGCTCTTCTCTGGAAAGCCAAAGAGAGACCAACCGAAGCTGCTACCACCGCACTCCTAACAAAAATATATAAATACGAATATTATAAATACCCCATGAAACTTAGCTTTTTATAAAATTTAATATATATTTGTATTAAATAATAATATCTCAACATTCGAAAAGTAATTAATATTAGACCAATCAATGGAGTCAACGACCCTGTAAATATCTACAGCTTTATCCAGGATTATGCTACATAATAAAGAACATTAACGACTGAAATCATATAAATTAATTATTATTAAGCCACATTAACTACAAAATTTTTAATGAAATATCATTATTCATTATTTAAACTTGTATGGAAAAAAATTATTAAATGGATATCTATCAATAATAATCTACCAGTGGACTTTAGGAAGGTCAACTCTCCAAAACGTGCCCTTTATGACAAATAGCCCCGAACGGGCGACTAGGTGGACAGAAGTCAATGCGTTGACGTTAAAGGGGTGAACAAGGCCGTGTCTCCTCCTACCCCCCTCCTCTTTAGTTGCAGGTGTGGAGTCCTCGTGGGCTTCTCACTAAACCAGACAAACCAGCCGTCAGAACCCACAACAGAAGTCAGAGAACCAGGTTCTTTCCTGCAACTATCACATTCACCGGCCCATAGATTTCTCAGAAAGAAGAAAAGAAGATGCAGAGGGTGGGGTGGGCAGGGGCGAACCCGCCGCCATCGCCATTATCTTCTACCGTGGAACCCACTATCCTCGGTTTCTATAAACAGATCGGGAGAGGTAAGCCCCCTGATCTCCTCTCTACAGGCCAGCGATGGAGGTCGGCGACTACTTCCTGGATCTCATTCTGGTGCCCCTGAGTATCTCCCTCACGGCGGGCTACCACGCCTACGTCTATCGGAGCCTCTCCTCCGGGCGGCGCCGCCCCCTCGCCGCCGTCAAGATCGCTGTTCTGAGGAGGGCATGGTTCAGCGCTGTCGTAAAGGTTTGAGGGAGAGATCATACCATAGCTGCGGCCATTCCGGCGGTGCAGCCGGGTTCCTCGCTTTCTCTGACCGCCGGGGTAATTGCAGGACGACAGTAAGAAGGGCATGCTGGGGCTGCAGAGCCTGAGGAACTCCCTGATGGTGGCGATACTCTCGGCGACTATGGCGATCGTCCTCAACACCGCGCTGGCGGCGCTCTGCAACAACGCGCTCAAGGCGGCGGCGCTGCTGCGGCACGCGCGGGCGTTCGGAGGGCAGTCAGGGACGCTGCTGGTGCACAAGTACGCGGTGGCGTCGATGATGCTGATGCTCAGCTTCCTCTGCAGCTCTGCCGCCTCCGGATGCATGATCGAGGGTGGGTTTCAAGTCAACGTGTCGGGGGTCGCCTTCAACGAGCACGCACGTTTGACTTTGGAGAGGGCGTGGCTGCTGGCAGCGGTGGGGAACCGGGTCCTCCTTGTGTCGGCGTCGATGTTGACTTGGTTGCTGGGGTCGGTGCCCTTGGTAGTCTCGTCGGCGGCGCTCGTCTTGATGCTCTACCAGATTGACTTCCCCGTCGTGGTGCCGCCAGAGATCCAAATGCTTGAATCAGATTATCCTTAAACAAGCAAAATCGACGATGGGTTGACTGTGATTTATATGACACTCGAGGAAAATCATAGGGCACAAAAAATTTCATGTGCTAATTAACACACAATCCCTCCGAAAAAGTCAACCACCACGAACGAGTCGATCACCCATGACATGAACTCAATAATTCGAGTCGACGGAGAACTGAAACCTAAGGTGGCGGAAGGTTTTAAGGGCAAAATTCAACAAAAGCTCTGGAAAAACTATATTTTCTAATTACCCAACTTAAATTATGTTGTCGAAATTAACCGATCCGGTTCTTGGTGCGTGAAAAACGATTATGCGTAAATATGAAAATTTTCAGGAGGATTTATTTAAAATAAATCGTCATTTTTTCCCCTGATTCCTTGGCGCCTAGGATAATCAAGCACCGTGAAGCAAGAAGGGCAGTTGAAGAACAGATCGTACAACTTGGTAAATGAGACGATCGAATATGGACTGCCTTTGAGGAAAATAAACAGACGTAAACCCTGATACTCCGTAATCTACCGAGTGAGATTACACAATGGGAGCCTCAGACAGACAAATTTTTTCTTCATGATGTGAAAAATCAGACGGTATATGGTCCTCATAGGCTCTTGAAGAACGAACAATTATCAAAAGACAGCAACCCAAATTAAAACGAAGGGAAAATGGGAGTATGATCGCACGTAACGGCTCCATGGATTGTCTGAAGATTATATCCACGGGTTCCTATCAGGATGTGAAGCGGTTTGATCTTCGCCCAATCGTAGCATCACCAGTCATGGCGTTCGAGCTGCAGGTGGACGCGGCTTGGGCAAGAAATTCCTGTGAAAGAGAGCAGACGGAAGAGGTCTCGCGACATTTCCTCTTCTACTCGCCTTCTAGGTCTGAAATCTGCGTCGTGTCATACGGCACTTCCTATCAATGGTCTTGGTTCTTCACTAGATGTGACAAGAGCTCCGACAGGCAATCATCTCAGGGAAAGAACATCTGCGGTAGGTGGCTGTAACACGAACGGCAGTAAATATGACTGAACAACCAATGAAATAAAGGCATAGATCGAAGATGATCCCCCGCTTGGATAATTTCACCCAAAGAAAGATGAAGAAACCAAAACATGATGATAAATGTTAGGGTTAGGCTTACGGATGGACGAACAGGAGACTACAATGACGATGAATCCTCAGAAGAGAAGAGCGGTGCGGATAGCTGCTGAGAGGCAATCAGATCGTCCCAACTCATCTGAGATGAATAAGACTGCTGCTGCATCGGCACCATCCCTTCATATTACCAAGGTCACCCTGCAGGGGCAGACCCTCGCACCAACACACCACGCACATCGGATAGGCGTGGCATGGTGGGGGTGCACGACGTCACGGCGTGAAAGCACGGTGGCACAGTGTGTGCACCCGATGACATGGTGCTGGCACAGGATGGGATAATACGTGCGCATGACGGCACAACACATGCGCATGGTGGTATGGAAGGGGTGCATGGCAGAATGGCACGTACACAAGGTGGCGAGACACAGGCACAAGAAGACATGGTATGGATACCAAAGACTAGGGAGAAAAGTGATGTTGCTAGTGTGACATCATTCAATGATTAGATAGTTAACTACCATAAGGATCATGTCTATATAGATGGACCTAGACCCCCATGTATCGACCACCTTTGAATTATCAAGTTAACCTCTCTGGTCACATTAGGTTGGTTGGGGTCCAACACATAAGTATTGCATGAGGCACTCAACATCCTTATTATAGTGGTATCATAGCCTTGAAAAGGTTATACCCCTTCTACCCTTGTTTTTTTTTCATTGTAGATAGAGAGATGGAGACAAAGGAAAGTCAGGGTGGTGTGAGTGGCACCCATGGGAAAATAATTACTTGATTAGAAGAGCAGCAAGAGGCAATAGTGAGATTTTTGGAGGCACTTTCCAACTAGATAAAAGAGGGGACTGATGCATTATGTGAGTAGATAAAGGCTCAGACAACAACAATGGAGGAACAAACCTGAGGGACAACAACAACAGTTGAGATCCTATCCGATCAAATGGATGAAAAGCTCACATCCTTGTATGAGCAAGCAAGGGAGATGACTACATTCTTTGTAGCTAATAGGGAGGATATCTCATTGCTGTGATAGGAGCTCAAAAGAGGATTAACCAGGTTATAGAGGTGGCTAGAGGAAGTTGTTATCAACTTTTAAAGCAAGATCGCAAGTATACAAAGATAGCAAGAGCAAGCCTATCCATAGGGCCCTTGAGAGCGAAGATGCACAAACCCAAATCCTACTATGAGGAGTGAGATGCAATGTTGATTGAGAAGTTCTTATGAGACCTAGATCACTATTTGAATTCCATCACCTCATCAAAGGAGGATAAAATATTCATTAGGACCTTGTACTTGGCTGGATGCAACAAGACTTTGCAGTGATTGAGATCCAAAGATATGTCACAGTCACTAGTGACTTGCTAAGGCAAACTCACCAAGAAAATTAAGGAACTGTTTCGTCCAACCAACTATCATCAAGCGACAAGAACAGCCATGAGGCAATTGAAGTATGCTAAATTCATTCACGAATACAAGGATAATTTTTAATGTTGTTACTGAAGGTACCAAGGATGGATGAGCATGATAAGCTCCACTACTTCACTAAAGGGCTACAAATGTGGGACCAAAACAAACTTCGATGCCAAGGGGGGTAAGATGTCCACACTGTTATGGAAGTGGTGGATATGTTGAGGACAATTGGCCAACAACCAAAGGTAGGTGGGGATGCCAACTAAGTAGGTCGGGGCTATAAGGAACCAACTCTAATAAGTGCAGGATGTGGAGAGCACATCAGCTAGGGACAAGGGTCCTCGAGAAGAGATGCACCCTTGTAGATTAAGGAACTGTGGTGGACAAGCTGCCACATATATGACAGTCCCCACATGAGTGTGGAATGTCTTGATTGGGCAGACAAATGCATTGTAAGGTCTTTACTCAACATGGTGTTGGGACAAGAACAACCTTCGCCAATGATTGAAGAGGTACCCTAACTAAACACCATGGAATTGCTAAATGCTATGTATGTGATAATTTTTAAAATTATATGATGAAGATTTCAATTTTTATATGTGTTTACATTTTATTTTGTTAAAAAATACAAATCTTTATAGAATTTTCAGAAAGTAAAACTTTATGCATTTACATTGATTTATTGTTTTTTTTAAAAAAAGGTTGAATATGATCACAAGTTATGTTGGTTAAATATGAAATTTTAATATTTAGAATTCTAGAATGAGTTGAGATGTTTTTCTAAATTTTATATATTATTTTTAATGTCAATGAATTTTAAGGATTTTTAAAGATATTTTTCTGAATTTTTAAAAATTTATTATGATGAAGTAAAATAATAAAGGGGGAGAAACCATTGATTGTTGACCTACCTAGCTCACAGTGAACCAGCTAGGAAAATAAACAAATGTCAGAAAAATCAGGAAAAAACAGAAGTAAATAAATGGCAATTTGAAAACATGATTTCTTTATGAATACTTCTCTGATTGATCTGAAATTTAACATGAAACTTTCTTACTTAATGAATGATTCTCTATACTAAAAATATCATTTTTGATAGGAATTGAAGGGTAAAATGAGAGTTAAAGATTAAAGATGAAAAATAAAGAAAAATCATTAAATCAAAACAAAATTAGAGTTTTTCAGATCTAAGGAAAGATAAAGGAGGCTCTTTGCTCCTCTAGAGGAGGATAGTGGGGTGGAAGCTAAGAGGCCAAGAGGAACTGAAGGACAAGGGAATGAGGCTGAAGAGCAAGGAAGGAGGAGGTGGATCTCAAAATCAAGGTTGCTATGATTAATAGAGTTCTTTGTGTTTGTAATTTTTATTATTGTCTTATTTCATATTTTTATGTTCTTTGGGTGACAGACATTGATCAGAGAGACCTTGTTTTGAAATTTAATTAATCTAAGTGTTTCGTTCTTCTCATTTCTTGGGTAATAGACAATGAAAGGAGAGAACATTAGTTTTTGTTCTACTCTTCATCCTTAAGAATTTAATTAGCATTCTAATTTAAACTAATTTCAATCTCTTTTCTCATTATTGGGTGACATACAAGAAAACGATTTTTTTTCTTTGAAGTTATAAGACTTATTTTATATTTTATCTGATAATTAAAAACTTTATTTGTTCTAAAGGACTTTACTATTTGACAAATAGGAAAGTATGATTTTAGTTTTATAATTTATTTTTTATCACAAATTTAATTATTTTAATTTACTCTTGATTGACAACCAAGGTGTTTCTACATTCTACTTATTTTAATTTCATTTAAATCTTAGTTTTAATTATTTCAAATATTTCTCCACATCAATTAAAGTCATTCTATTAGCAGCCACTCTTCTCATCTTTCCATTTCATAGTCCTTAATATATTTTCTCCATTCATGATTTAATCATATCATCATTAAAACTATTTTTCTACTTATCTAGAACTAATAAGGAAATGAAATTAACAAATTAATTAGAGAAGGAGGATATTAAGTATTGAAGAGAATATTACATCATTTCTCTTATCCTATTTCATTTTGTTCCTTTCTTTTTAGTTATTATTTGTGCTAAGAAAATTAGAAACTTATCAAAACTAGTTTCTCACCATCCCCAAAGACCAACCTAAACATACACTAATACTATAATTTATTTAGAGAGTTCAATTAAAAATATTATTAAGTTTACATATATTAAAACCAACAACTAATGTATTATCAGTAGGCTAATATTATATAAGCTTGGCCAAGAAGACTAATTTGTGTGGAGTCAATGATCAACAATATCATGATCAAGACATTGATCAATTTGGTGGCTATACACAACTTTCTATTAGAAGGGGAAGCCAAGTGCATAAGACTAAGCTTGATCATTTCTGGTGGGAAGCAACCTTGTTTTGTGTAAGGATAAATACAGTAGTAGACAAAGCCATAACTAATCTCAATGATACAACACAAGATAAACTATTTGCGAGCATAGATATCTTCCTTGTCACCACATGAGAAGTGAAAAAAAACAAAAAAAAGGTCAATATATCACCCTTGGTACAACATTTACTTGATTTAAAGATATTATGCCTAAAAAGTTACTTGCTAGGCTTCTCCCAATATGAGATATTGAACATGCCATCAGCTATTAAAAGAACAATCCCCCAACTCAAGCTACCTATAAGATGCTTCCAACTTGTAAGAGTTGTCAAAATAATTGAAAGAGTTGCTGCAAGCAAGGAACATTCATCCCTCACATGCATCATTTGATGTACTTGTCCTTTTTTAACAAAAGAAGGACATATCACTAAGGTTATGTATGGATTAGAAGACATTGAATAAGATCATAATGAAGAATATATATTTCATACCTTATTATGGAAGATTAGTGATAAGTCTTCATTATCATGAGTTAATAATTAATAAATAATATATTTTAAGCCTTAAATCATGATAAATAACTTATATTTGTGTTAAATTATGAAATGTGATTTTTAATTGATTAACGTAATTTTTTGGTTAATTATGTGATTGTCTATGAATTTTATGATTTGTATAGTCCTATTTTTGAGATAAATGAAGAAAAAAAATTAAAATAAAAATATAACAAAAGGGGGGGACTTGTCAACTAGTTGGGCCTACAAGCGGGTCAGAAGCACAATCAGAGGGAGCCGCAAGCAAGGGCTTGAGTGATTAGGACTGATGGAGGCACGTGTGCACCCTTTTCCTTCCACGTCACTGGTGGTCAGCCGATTGTGGGGCAAAGAGTGGTCGTACACACGAAAGAAATGGACTCATCACTTGAAAATGTGATATTACTATATATTCATCTAAAACTTCGATGGATAAGCAATGTGGGACTAAACCTGTGTCACACCTTCCTCCAAAAGACTTTGAAGATTTTTAATATCTAAACTACTCCTTACGTATAACAGAGATATATTGTGATGACATCACTTGATAAAGGCATCATATTACTTATTTTCAATCTCTCTTATACAAGTAGGCAACCGGTCTGAATTCAAATCTTCTTAGAGTCAAAATTTATGTTTTTATCTAATTATTATGACTTTCTTACAAATCACCCAATGAAGGATTAAGCAACCATAATTGATGGATCATCGGCAAAAATCTCGTCTATGCAATTCACAGAACATAGTCACTAAAATAGTTGAATGATTTGCGATAAAAAGATCATTAATCCATCGAGTAAATCATCTCCGATTGATCAACGAACAAGTCGTCATCAAGAAGAGGACGATCTGTTGGAAGATCGACGAACAAGCCAATGTCGTCACTTCTTTAGAGCATACCAGATGCGATGAAGAGTTCATCTTATTGCGGAGACTTGAGAATGAAGCTCCCTGACATATACCTCACCTCCATCTAGCTCCTTTGCGTTAGGTGATAGCCATAGGAGAGTTACAAAGTCGTCATTTTTTCGCTCTATTGGGTGACAATCACTGAAGATGATTCAACTTATTTTATTGATCTCTAGACTTCACAAGGAGATCTAAGCATTGCTCATGTCATTCTTATCCAATGAGAGCCTTCGAAGCCGTGGACACTACATGACAATCTTTCTGAACACTCAAAATTTCGGTACATATTTTCTTACTTTCAACTTAATTTTTATTTCATTTATTAATAATTTATGTAATTTAAATTTATCAAGTTATACTTCATTCAATTATAATTTTTTTGATTTTTATAAATCTTAATTTGATTAATTAAATCATATATAATCACTTAAGTAAGAATCATTGAGTGGAATTTTATTTCTACATGATTTACATTCATCATGCACTAACATCATCTTGATGTCTTCACCCTTATTTCTCTTATTCGTGAATTTTAAATATATTTTATTTTCATCTTGTAGTATAAAATTCATAAAAAATTATATTCTGTAAGGAAAAGTTCTAAAAAATTACCCAATATTATATTACATCCTTGTGATTGATTTGAAAAATTATTACTATTTTTAGAAATTTTATTAAATTATAATTAATAGATTTATTCAGAAATACTTCTAAATATCTAAAAATTAATATTTGTTAGTTTTATAATTTTTAAAATTATGTGATTTACTATACAATGACTAAGTTATGTCAATTGATTACAAGCAACACATCTTCTTTAAGTTGGATTTGAACAACAAATATCACACACCCTTTACATGTTGGTTAATTATTTTCTTCTAAAAATATTGCTAATTTCAAGAGATTAGTGGTCCAACTAATCTAGTCTAATCTCTAAAGAGGTCACACTCTTTACATGTAAAGTTTTACTCTCAACACCACATGACTTCATTAAATACATTAGTCTACTAATATTCCACACATTTCATAAGTATTGACAACTCTCAACACATTGTGCCTTAACCCAAAACTTCTCTTCACTCACCACTTAAAAGTATTGTAGGTCCAATGGGGAGAGTTAATCTTTGACGTAGTAGTTGACTTAAATCACTACATATAGTGAGTAGTTATATGATACAATTTTCAATTCTTTCTTTAAATGCATTGTAGTTTTTCTTTGACAATTAGAGTGCAACATTTCTTTGAACTTAAATGAATAAAGTAGAGAGATTTTGTTTTTTAGAATTGTCTTATTCTTTGTAAGCTTGCTCTTTATATTCTCCAATTTATTCATATCTTTTCATCACTTAAAAAATGGTCACGTGAGTTCAAATTTCTTCTCATTGCTCCACCATTATGTTAATGACATTATCTTATTCTTTAGTTTAAAGTTTTTTTTGAAGATATGTAACATATCGATAGACATTATTATTTTCAAGGTCAAGCCCAAATAAGATCATTGTGCTTATCATTTTTTGCATGTGTTTGTCACTATGTTATCATCTATAATTCGTATTTCTAGCCTTTGGTCATTTCTTACTTTGATACATTTTTCTCCTCTATGTTGTGTTTGAACTTGCTTCACTAAATAGTGAAATATTTTCAACAACATAGTAAAGTTAAATATTTGATGTAACATGTCCAATATATTGCATCATATGAAACTGATGCTTAAATCTTTCTCTTTAGAGTAATTTAGTAAATATATCAACTATTTTATTTTTTATTTCAATAATATGATCTCTAATAAAATAATGTTTTACCTTTATATGTTTGGTTCTGAAAGATAATTGGGTTGTTAGCAAGGTTCATGGTATTAATATTTTCACATAAAATATGAAGTTTATCTAAATTGAACTTGTAATACACTAGTTATGGTTTTATTGACAATACTTGAGCATGGTAGCTTTCAACTGATATGTATTCAATTTCAACTATTGAAAATGCAACAAAATTTAAATTTGAGAAACCACAATATGCAGAATACTCCTTTAAAAAAAAAAGACCCACTAGTGATCTTTCTATCAACTCTAGATCTTGCAAAATCTAAATCATAATTTGTAACTAATTTGAATTCATTACCTTTGAGATAGTGAAGTCCTTGAGGTTTCATTCTAATGAAACATTTGAAGATTTTTTAGGCTTTAGTTTAAGTGATATTCTTTAATATTATATTGAAATAACGTGTAGGTATTCATCAAACAAAATCTATGGTCAACTATCTATTAGATATAATAATGAGCCTATCATACCCTATAAATTATTACATCAACTTGCTTTCCTCATTCATTAAAGTCTGGTTTATATTTTTGTTGTTGTATGGTGTTCTTTGAAAATTAAGATTGAAAATTACTCACACATCAATCTACTTCTTGATCTAAAAATAATATCATCAACATAAGTTTAAACTATTAGAAGATTTATCTCTTCCTCTATCTTTTGTAAACAAACTTACATCTATCTTTCCTCTAGTAAATTCGTTCTCAATTAAAAAAGTTTAAATTTATCATACCACACTCTAGGGAGCCATTCAAATGATATAACGCTTTCTTGAACTTGTAAAAATGATTTGGATTTTCTGAGTTTACAAATCCAACAAAATGAAAGAAACACACATCTTCTTTAGTTTTTACATTTAGGAATGCATTTTGTACGTCTATTTCAAAAAAAATGAAATTATGGATATAAGCAAGAACAAGTACCATTCTTGTAGCATATAATATGACAACTGTCTTTTTATAATCAATCCCTTCTTCTCAAACATGTTATTGTGTGACTAATCTAAATTTATTTTTTAATTTATTTCTCACTGATTTAATTTATTCATGTAAATCTATTTACTTTCAATCACATTTATATATTATCTCATACTTCATTTCTTTTATTCTCATACATAGTTTGCATCATTAAATTTTATTTTTAATTGGGTTTTGCTAATTCCGATAAGTCAAATTTTAATCACAATCCTACTACAATTATTGTCAATTTATTTTTTAGTGTAGAGTGATGTTACTTAAGTATCCTTTTATATCATCAAAATATTTTTGACTTAAAATGCAACAAAATCCCTTGTAAGTGGCAACATTGTGCACAATAATCAAATAGAGAGAATGACACCATAGTATTATGTTATTCATTAAGTATTTACAACTATTCATTAGTATTTATTATTTTTTAAAGAGTAACTTTTAGATAAAGTTAATAGAGAGAGAGAGAGAGGCACATATGTAGATTGACAATTATTCATCACTATGAATTAATATAAAGCAAAAGAAAAAAAAGTATTGATCATACATTAGTCGTTGGTTTTAATGCATGCAAAATTAATATATATATAATTAAACTATTTAAATAATTTACAGTATTAATTTAAGTTAAAGTCAATTCTCAAGGATGGTGAGACTAGTTTTGATTTTCTAATTTTTATAACACAAAGACTAACTTAAAAGAAAAGAACAAAGTGAAATGAGATGTGATAAGTAATAAAATCTTCTATTAAATACTTAATATCCTCCTCTAACTAATTTCATATATCTAATTCTCTTGTCAGCTCTAGGTAATAATAAAGAAGGTTCCAATGATGAGAGGATTAAATTACGAATAAATGAAAATAGATTAGAGATTATGAAATGGAAAGATAATAAGAGTAGTTGTCAATAGAATGACTTATATTGATGTGGAGAATCCTTTGAAATAATTAAAACTAAAGACTAAAGATATACAATAAAACTGAAATAAATAGAGTGTGTAAATACCTTGGTCGTCAATCAAGGGTAAACTAAAAAAAATTAAATTCATGATCATAAATAAATTATAAAACTAAAATCAGATTGTTGTTTGTAATGTAACAAAGTCCTTTGAACTAAGAAAGCTTTGAATGAAATATTAAATCTTATAACTTCAGATATAAATTATTTTCCTTTCCTTTTTTGTCACCTAAGGATGAGAAATAGATTTAAAGTAATTAAAATCAGAATTTTAACTAAAGTTTTAATGATGAAGATTAAGAACAAAAACTAAACCTCTCTCCTTTCTTTGTCTATCACCCAAGAAAATAAGAAGAACGAAATATTTAGATCTCTCTTATCAATGTTTGTCACCCAAGAATATAAAAGATATAAAATAAGATAAAAATTAAAATTAAAAACGCAAAGAACTTTGGTTGATTTGCATCCAATTAGTTTCCTTGATCTTCCTCCTACTTTCAATGCTCTCTAGCATTCTCCCTTACCTTTCTGTGCCTCTTGGCCTCCTAGCTTATAGTCCATATGTGAGATCCCCTAGATGAATGAAGAGCATCCTTTTATATTCCTCATATCCAAGAATCTCTCATTTAGTTTTGATTCAACTGTTTTTTTTTCATCTTGTCTTTGACTTCTATTATTTGCTCTAGTTCATGTTTAAAAATTTATTTTTAGTATATAGAATCATTCATTAATAAGTAGCAAAGCTTCATTTCAAATTCCAGATCAATTTGACAAATATTCACCAATAAATTATGATTTTTGGATCATCCTTCATTTAGGTATATTCTTTTATAATTTTTCTTGGCATGTTTTTGAGAAATTCTCAATTTTTTTGGTGGGCTCCCATGTTTCTTACAATTTTCCAAGTGTGTCCATGGTTTTCTAGGCATTTCCTACCATCTTCTACTTGTAAATCCATCAAGTTAACAAGTGGAATATATGGGATTTGAACGTGGGCCACCCATGTAACAGGTGGGTCAATGGTGTATCGACACTATGTGGAATCAGCACTCACTAAGGTTTAGTGCCACATTGATTTTTCTATTGATTTTACAAGTATATAATTCTAGGTGCTCTTGTCAATATGAGTTTCTTTTAATATAAATAAAATGGCCAAGACTACCTTGTGAGAAGGCTATACAAGTGGTCCAATCTCATGCAACACATGTGTGACAAGATCATATCTTATCCCATTCACAAGTTCTCTCTTGATGTGGAAGACGAGTGACACATGTGCTTGAGGTTCCTTAGCCACTTAAGTCCAACTCATGGTTCTTCTTGGTTTAGGTACACCCACTTGAGCAATCAACTATCGAGTGCTGGCTGGCTAGTGGGCCCCTCCTTTTTTCTTTTTTTTTTATCATAATAAACTCACCAAACTTTTAAAATATATCTTTAAAATTTTGAAATTTTCTTAAATTTTAGAATAAAATTTTAAAAATTATAGAAAGTTTAGAAAATGTATCATATCATCCTAAAATTCTAAATATTAAAATTTCTTGTTTTACCGTCATAACTCACAATCACTTTTAACCTTTTATTTTCAAATAAATATCAATATATCAATGTAAATACATAAAACATTGTTTTTTTGAAAATTATATCAATATGTGTATTATTTAACAAAATAAAGTGTAAATAAAAAGAAAAGTTGACATCTTAATCATATAATTCAAAGAATTATCATGTACCAAGTTTATTTTTTATTGTTTTAATATTTAAGCCCAAGTGATTTTTTTGGTTGGTCACTAAGTTAGGCACTAGAGATAAAATTCTAATTAAAAAACATAACTCAAACCTCCTCAACCCTTGGTTTGCCTCTCTTAGCCTCCCAAGACTTACACCATTGGGCTCATACACTTGTTCTAATCATTTTTTAGAAACAAGTTGTCCTTCATACACATGATTATACTTGTTCTAATCATACACTTGTGAGTGTACATGTATGACTGTTTGTGCATGCATTCTGTATGCTTATGTGCAAAGGAGGATTTATTTTCAAGAAAAGATGTGTTCTAAATCCATGAAACCTCACTCCAAAACACAAAGCCCCACTAACATTTTTTCTTCTTTGAAGTAAAAAGTACTCTATGAGCATCATTATTAGGTTTTTATGTTGAAAAATTACTCTTGTTATGGCAATGCTATTTTGGTAAGATTGCAACTATGTAAATGGTCTATATGATATAATCTACCTATCAAGTTTGAAGTTTTGAGAGTTCTCCTTATTGTGGTATAAAATAGTCAACTTGTCTTAAATGAAGCATATGTAAGGGAGCAAAATGGCACCAAGGGTAATACTTTTGACTTCGAACATCTATATATTTAAATTTATTTAGTTATAGTATAAATTTACATAAAGGTGTGAAATAATAATTTTACATTACTAGATTGATGTAGATCAAAATATTGGTAAAATATTTTTCCAACTGTTGGTAGAATCCTAATGATTTTAGGATCATTTGCATGCTATTTTATTAGTGACCAAGACAAGAGAATGCTAAACGATTATTTTTATGTAATCATTATTGAGTAATGTTATACTATATTATATAAACATAAAAAAACACAATGGGTTTGTTAATAACTGTCTGGGTTTGTTGGTTGCCACGTGTAAAATATTATAAATTATTTCACATATCGGAACGGGGGAAGATTACTTAATTGGTATAGTTGAGGATCGGTCTTCTCTCCAATGAGACTCCTGCAAGGGCCTCACTAGTAGGCACTTACTAGGCCCCCATATGGAGACCGACCTGGAGCATATTTTCCATGTCCATTGGGCAGAGTCACGTCTCCTCTCTAGACAGAATAATTCAAAATTTTTATATCGTCTATACTTTAAATACTTACACACACCACACTTAGAAAAGGCCGAAATCCAGATGACCCACAAATGATGAGGAGAAGGAGATCCTGCTGGATCGTCGAAGGATGTCTCAGAGGGCGCGGGGCTTGGCAACGATGGTGGAGTGGGTAAGGATGTGCATGCTGAACTGGCCACCTTTCTCGGTGGTGTCGATCTTGTCCTGGCCCGGCGGCGGCAGCAGTTCGAAGTTCTGCACCAGGCGGCCAATGGTGATGCCGAGGATGGGAAGGGCTAGGATGATGCCTGGGCAGTTCCGCCGGCCGGCGCCGAAGGGGAGAAAGCGGAAGTCGTTGCCGTTGGCCTCCACCTTGGCCTCCTCCTCCAGGAACCGCTCTGGCCGGAATTCCTCCGGCTTCTTCCAGTGGTTGGGGTTATTGGCGAGGAACCAGGCGTTGATCAGGATCTTGCTCTCGGCGGGGATGTCGTAGCCGGCGAGCTTTGCGTCATGGAGGTTCATGTGGGGAACGAGGAGGGGGATGGCCATGCGAAGGCGGAGAGTCTCCTTGATGACGGCCTGCAGGTAGGGGAGCTTCGGCATGTCCGGTTCCGTCACCTGGACACCGGCACCGAGCACGGCATCGATCTCGCGGCGGAGCTTCTCCTGGATCTCTGGGTGGTTCACCAGCTCCGCTATGCCCCACTCGATCGACCAGAGGGTCGTCTCGATCGCTAGATAAGACCACACCGGGACAGTGTGCATATTTAATATATTTATATATATAAACATAGCTGGAGAGAGTGAGAGAGAGAGAGAGAGATGCTCACCGGCGACGTTGATGTTCTCGACGATGTAGAGAACATTGTCCTCGTTGATCTCCCCCTTCTTCTCGGCTTCGAGTATGTGATCGATGGCGCACTTGAGACCGTCGGAACCGCCGGTCTGGTTGAGTTTCCTGCGGGGCAAACAGACTCGGTCGGTGAGTAGGGAAATCGCAACTCGGAAGGTCGACTCGGCGGGCGTTGAGGGTCAGGAATACCCACTTGCGCTCTTCCACGAAGCAGTCTTTAAAGAGCTGAATCCGGCGTTCCTTAACGTCCTTGCACATCTTCAGGTACCCACGGAGGAACGGCCGGAGGATGGGGATGAAGTCCCCGTAGTTATACTGGAAGCTCTGCGCCAGGCGGCTCCGCTCGCCGTTGAGCGCCTTGAGCTTCAGGAAGAGGGGGTCCTCCTCCGACTCGAAGCGGCGGTCGAACATGATCCTGTACATGTTGTTGTACATCATGAGCTGGAGGCGCCGCCGCAGCACCACCCCCTCTGTCGCCGCCTTGGGGTTGGCCTTGAGGTCTGCCACCACCCGTGCGGCCTCGTCCTCCCACCCGTGTCTGTTCTGCTGGACCACCTTGTTGGTGAAGAAGGGCACGGTCATGATCCGCCGCATCTTCCGCCAGTGGTCCCCGTAGACGGTGAAGACCATGTCCTGGCCCTTGCCGGTGAAGATGTCGAAGACGACGTTGCGGGTGCGAGAGCCGAACTCCACCCCCTGCGTGTACAGGACCTCGCGTGCCAGCTCCGGCGAGGAGGCCACTACCAGGTTGCGCTGCCCCATCCGGAGCAGGAAGATCTCGCCGAAGCGGCGTGCCATGGCCGTCAGATTGCGGTGGTTCAGGTCATCGCCGACCTGCAGCCAGTTGCCGAAGACGGGAACAGGAATTGGCCCCGGTGGCAGCTTGAACCGCTTCCCTCGTAGCTTCGAGACGACCACGGCAACCGTGATGGCCACGAAGAGCCCCAGGAGGACCTTCTCCAGCAGGACGAGATCCATGGTGGGTTGTGCCGCTGTTCTTCCCTTGCCACGGAACCGCTGAAGAGGGGTTTATCCCGGAGGCGGGCTATATAGCGGTCGCTGACGGCAAGGTCGGTGACGGTGGCCGTTACTCTTGACGGTGGACGGTAGGTGAGGGTTGAATTTAGGTGGCTAGGTCTTTTTCTTATTGGATTGTTCATCTTTTATCCCTATGAAATTTTATAATTGATAAAAAGTCGTCAATTTACCAGATTCCAATCAAAACGAGATCAGTACGTATCCCCAATCCCCATCTGAGACATTTATACAAATCGAGCCTTTTCAGGGTTTTAACGTAAATATCCTCAGTCGGTTGGAATTTTTATCCTTACAATGACGTGGCGCTCTAGGAAAGTATCTCTCGACCAATAGGAATAGTCCACGAATGAAACTATTGCCGGCTGCCCGCAGCATGCCTACTGTTTTGCCTAAGCCCCGGAAGTCTGGCCCGCTGTGGACCGAGTTGGTGGCGACCTAACAGGTAGTGGGTAGGTAGCTCCAGCTGGAAGTCGCTGACGATCGCGACCTCCACGTGATCTCACCCGTCTAATTATCTGAGTATCCCAATCTCAGCCGTCTGATCCTAAATTATTCCCATATTTCTGGCGTGTGCTAGAATAGCGGAAAACAAATTGTGTCACCCCTGTTGACTATGTCACGGGCCGTAAGCCCATGGTGACCAAGTCACGGCTCCGTTAGAGAGACAGAGAGAGAGAGAGAGAGTGGAGCCGGGTCGCAACGGTTGACTAAATGAAGGCCGATGACCTAACAATGTGGAAGTAGGAGACGAAGGTGGGCCAGGATGGCCAGGTCAATGGGGTCAGCCCATTTATTAATACTTAAAAGGGCATTTTGGGGCAGCGGTGCACGTTCATGTTCATTCCTTCTACTATCGGCTGCTCAGACGTAGTCAGATTCCCATAGAGCCGTGTGGGCCGAAAAGGGTGCTAATGGGCCTACCTTTCCCACATACATATTTTAAAATATCGCTTACAAAAAAAAATAGTTCAGTGGACATTTCTTATGATTTTATGGTAAATCGCGTCAACTCTTCCACGATGTGGATGTAATGAACGAAGCTTGAAGGCGGCTCTGGCTTGAAAGAAGAAAGAGATAGTGCACTGTTTATTCAAATAGCCACGTGAATCGACCACTCACGTGGCCTCATACGCGTGATCAACAACGCCACCGTAATTCCATTTTTGGGGTAATTCATTGCCACTTTTGTATATTTTCTTGAATTTATCTACAAATTAAGACAACTTTCAGACATTTCGCACACAGGTTACGTGGCCACCACCTAACCGTGCAGCTCCGCCGCCGCCGGATGCTTGATCGAGGACGAGTTTCAGGTCAACGTGTCGGGGATCGCATGTCCGGAAACCAGTAGACAGAGAACGGAATTCCAAAGATCGCGTGTTGGTATACGTTCCAACTAATCAATTCACGTTTTGATGGTCGAATGAAATACTTGAAAGAAACAACCGTTTAAAAGGACTCGGTCAAACCGGAATCGATGACAGTCAACCGCTTAAAAGGGTAATACTCGTTGACTCAGATTAAAGATCTTGGAACGAACGCATCTCACCAATGCATGCCCGACTTATAGACTGTATTTTAGTGAAAATAATTGGACTACTAGGCATAATAAGTATAATCAGCTAGGATGATGAATAAAGAGGTGAAGATAATGAAACAATTTCGGAGAAACCTCGTCGTAAATCATGGAAATAGAGAACATGGCAGATTGTTTGAGATGATTGGAGCCTCAGACAGCCAGAAGATTTTTCTTCATGATTTGAAAATTCAGACGGTAATTCCAATGACATATGATCCTCATGGGCTCTTGAAGAACGAACAATTATCAAAAAAATCAAGCAAAACGAATATTAAGAAAAAAATAGGATTGTGATCGCACGTAACGGCTCCATGGATAATCTGGAGATTATATCCATAGGTTCCTATCAGGATGCGAAGCAGTTTGATCTTCGCCCAATCATAGCATCACCAGTCATGGCGTTCGAGCTACAGGTGACGTGGCTTGGGCAAGAAATTCCTGTGCAACAACACACACGCAGGTTTTGCCGGTAGGATGGCGAAGAAGTCCCTCGGCGACCCATTTCATAATCACACACGCAGAAGAGCGAACGCCGACCGGTTGTGATCCTCTCTTCACACCGCGAAGTCAAACCCTAGATCCGAGAAAGAGAGCAGACGGAAGAGGTCTCGCAACATTCCCGCTTCTACTCGCCATCTAGACCTGAAATCCCGGTGTAAAGAGAAGAACGGTCTGGAGAAGCACAAAATCCGCGTCAAGTGTCATACGGCACTTCCTATCAATGGTCTTGCTTCTTCACCGGGATCTAACAAGAGCTCCGACCGGCAATCATGACAGGGAAAGAACATCTGCGGCAGATGGCTGGAAGACGAACGGCAGGGAGCATGACATTGAAAACCCGGTGAAACAGATACATAGATCGAAGATGACACTCCGCTCGGATGATTGCACCCAAGGAAAGGCGAAGAAACAAAAACACAATAGAGAAATCATCGGATTATTCTACGGGAGAAAAATAATCTTCATTCAACAATCGCGTAGATTCAAGAGTGCGATAATTTCACCCAAGGAAAGACGAACCGAAACACAATCGAGAAAAGCTCGGATAATTCCTACTGACGAACAAGAAGCTTCATCGATGAAGTTTCCTTGCACATCCGTTCAAAGGAGGGCCAGCAAACATCAATCTCCCCGTTCCCATTTCGAAAAAGAGAGAGAAGAGACAATAGCTACTTCAGCGGCTCCGATTTTAAAGGCGGCGTCGACGCCGCCGCCCCCTGGAGCGCTCCGTCGGGGGAGATTAGGGCTCTCGTCTCTGATGAGAATCCGACGGCTGAGACGATCTCGACTTCGACGGTGGATCGACGCACCGCGGCGAACCTGCCCCGCGCATCTGATGTGCCGCTTAGTGGATCTAGCACGGCGACTATGGGCTTGGTTTTCATATGGATGGGCCGGGAGTCTTTCATTCGGTCCAGCCGTACTAATTTGTTATTTTATGAAATAAAATAAAATTGGGTTTTTTGGTTCTAGCACAGCACAAACGCTTTTAGACTTAATATTTAATTCCTAGGGTTAAAGTGCGCAATAAATTCATAAACCATCCCATTACTATTTAGATGACACTCTCCAAATATTATGAAATATAGGTACGAGGCATTATATATGCTGAGTCATGATTTGCAAAAAGGAGTATAAAGCATTTTGCATTACTAATTAAAACATCATATTTTCACTAACGTTAACATCTTTGATTACTATATTTGGTACAGTTTCAATCTTCATATCTTTGATTTTCATGGTGATCATCATGCACTATGGACTGACTTTTTAGTTTACATAGCAAAAAAGTAATTGTACCTAGTTGACTTTATTGTTTTCTAATGTTTAAGTCAACACATGATGTTAACTTTGTTGGTTTGTGACTAAGCAGGAAACAAGAGAGAGCATTCTAATTTTTTTTATAAAAAAACTAACTTAACCCCCTTCCATCTATCTTGGCCTTTTTCTCTTAGCCTTTGAAAACTTGCACTATTGAGTTGAAACAGTCTTCTAGCTCTTTTTCATAAACAATTCATCCTTCATGCACATTAGTCCATGTGTTCCCATGTATGTGTGTGTGTATGAGTGCAAAGAGGGATTTTTTTAAAGAAAAAAGGTGTGTTCTCAATCAAAGAAGTATCATTCCAAATGGTTTGTCAATATCTACAAGTAAAATATTATATTTAGTTTCACTTATACTATTGATTGTAGTGGAGAACTATCATTTAATTAAATACATAAAATGATACATGTAATAACATTGAATGGGCCATTACTAAGCATGCGTCCTCTCTACAATATGAATCCCACTTGGATATCTTAAGTAGACATTCTCTAGACTTAACATAGAGATTGACTTGGACTGTTTTCCACATTGACTAGGCATGACCATAGCTCAACTCCAGTCATAATAATTCATATTTTATATATTTCTATGATTTAAATAGTTACACATGCCACACACCTAGAAATGTTAAACATATTAGGATATCTTGTTATTGGGAGCTATTAAATATAATAAGTCCCATGTTATTAAGCACCATCAAATATAGTAGGGTTCCCTCTTTTTTTTTTGTCTTTGTAACACTCTACATAAATGGTGATACAAGCTTGCCTAAGTTTGGCCTTTCTTCCTATCTTCCTTTCTTCTCTACTTTTGAACACGTCATTTAGAGTCAACCCCCACCTTCCCCTCTTTTGTCCTATGTCGTGATCACCTTTTTAGCTGATCCCTAGCTGGTCTTATTACCCTCTCTACCTCTCCTCTGTCCTCATTGAGATCTCCTCTCTCCTTTCCCAAGTCACTATCTCACCTCTAGCTATCTTAGTTTGTTGACTAGTCCAACTCTCTAAGGGAACCCATGGATGAGGAGGAAAAAGAGCTCAAAGGATTTCAAATAGCAGGGGGCTTGATGACGATGGTAGAGTGGGTGAAGATGAGCATGTTGAACTGACCACTTTCTCGGTGTTGTTGACCTTGTTATGTCTTGGCGGCAGCAGCAGCTCAAAGTTCTAGACTAGATGGCCATTGGTAATGCTGATGATTAAGAGGGCCAAGACGATTCTCAAGCAGCTCCACTGGCCAATGTCGAACGAGAGGTATGAAAGTCGTCGTTGTTTGTCTCCACCTTAGCAGCCTTCTTTAGGAACCTCTCTAGCCAAAATTCCTCCAACTTTTTCTAGTGGTCGGGGCTGTTGGTGAGGAACCAGATGTTGACTAGGATCCTACTCTCGAAAGGGATGTCGTAGCCAACAAGCTTGGCATCGTGGAGGTTCATATCGAGCACAAGGAAAGGGATGATTGTGTGCAGGCGAAGAGTCTCCTTGATGATGGCATGCAGGTAAGGGAGTTTCAATATGTTTGACTCTGTCACCTAGATGCTGGCACCGAGCACATCATCCATCTCTCAATGGAGCTTCTCCTAGATTTTGGGGGTGGTTCACCAGCTCCACTATGGTCCACTCAACCGACTAAAGAGTCATGCTAATTACTTGCTAGTGTAATAAATTCAATATATCTATGTAGAGCAAGAGAGAGAGAGAGAGAGAGAGAGAGAGAGATGCTCACTGATAACATTGATGTTCTCCAAGAGGTAGAGAATAATGTCCTCATTGATCTTTACATTCTTCTTGACTTTGAGTATGAAATCAATAGCACATTTAGGACTGTTAGAGTCGTCAATCTGGGTGAGTTTCCTATGAGGCAAATAGACTCGGTCAAATGAGTAGTGAAATCTCAACTTTGAAGGTCGACTCAATAGGGCGCAGATGTTGTGTCAGTAAAACTCACTTACACTCTTCCACAAAGTTGTTTTTGAAGAACTTAATCTAGCATTCTTTGACTTCCCTACATATCTTCAAGTACCCCCAAATACCCCCAAAGGAATAGTTGAAATATTAAAGCAAAATATCTTACATGGACTTCAACAAAAGCGATGCTTATGATACGAAGTAAGGTAGAAGAAAGAACAATTCACAACAAGAGTACTAACACAAAGATTTTATGATTGGACTCCTACATTCACAGGAGACGATGAGAGCTCCACTAGATGTGAAAAGTAGTACAATAGAATCATTTCTCAAAAATCTAGAGAACAAGTCTCTGATATTAACCCTTCAAAGATCCCAAAAAACAAATCTTTGATCTTGACCTTTTGATGTACTCACCAACTCAAAAGGTCTTCCTTGGGAGCTCTCTTGCAAACACTCTCTCTCTCTATGGTGGAACAAAGGTAGAAGAGGTTGCTCTATAGTGCCCCAAATGAAGAGAAGTGGTCCTCTATTTATGTGCACCTCACAGCCACCTCAATAATTATGTCAACAAAAACATAAAAAATGTGTCATGCAGTTTTTCTTTCTTCCGACCACCATTCCACTTCATGGCCTACTCAGCCCATAGATCAGTCGTTAAGTCCATTAGAATCGATCTTCTGACTAACTATTTCTTCCTTGCAAGCTTTTAATACGGCAGTAGCAAAAAATACAAGTCACATTAAACAATAATTCTCCTCTTGAGTTGGATTTTTTAGCTCAATGCCTCATCATGATCATAGTTGTCATTACCTCATTTGGACTCTCCTCATGTGCTCCATAAGTTAAGTTTAGGAAGTATCTTTGTAAGTATATATGTAGGATTTTCCATTGTATGAACCTTCTTCACGTCAACTTTTTATTACATGATAACATCACGAACAAAGTGATACTTGACATCAATATGTTTGGTACTCTCATTGAACATTTAATTCTTAATCAAATGTATGATGTTATGATTGTCATAGTACTAGATTCATCTCCTATACAAGACCAAAATCGTCAATCAAACCTTGAAGCTATAAAACTTCTTCCACTCTTACCATTGCCATATATTCAGCTTTTGTTATTGACAAAGCCATTATAAACTGTAAAATGGCCTTCTAACTAATGGCACAACCTAAAAGAGTAAACACATATCATGTCAAGAATCTCTTTTTATCCAAATCACTAATATAATTTGAATTCACATAGTTAATCAATTGACTATCATTATTATTTCTCTTCTAAAATATCAAGCTCACATCTGAAGCACCTTTGAGATAACGAAGAATTTACTTTACAACTTTCTAGTGAATCTTCTCTAGATTTGTCATGTACTTATCTAACTACATTAATAACATGAGAAATATCTAGACAAATATATACCATAGCATGCATGATGTTTCTCACTACACTCACATATAAAATCTTATTTATTAACTTCATTTCTTTCTCTATCTTTAGTGAATCTTTAGTATAGAATCTGAAATAAGTTGTCAATAGAGTATTTACAACTTTACATCCTATCATGCCAAATTACTCAAGCACCTTCTCTATGTATTATTTTTGAGACAAGTACAAGTTTCTAATGCTCTAGTCTTTATATATCTCTATGCCCAATATCTTCTTTGCCATTCATCTTAAATTCACCATTCAATTGAGACTTCAAATAGTCAACATCTTACATATTCTTAGCAGCAATCAACATGTCATTAATATATAGCAACAAATATATATGTGAACCATCTAAAAGTTTTTTATAATACACACAACTATCATAATCACTTCACAAGTAATTATGACTCAATATAAATATATCAAACATCTTGTACCACTATCTCAAAGACTATTTTAAATTATATAATCTTTTTTCAACATGTAAAGTTAGTTTTCTTTGTTAAGAATCTCGAAATCTTCTGATTGATACATGTAGGTTTTCTCTTCTAGTTCACCATGTAAAAATATTATCTTCACATCCATTTACTCCAACTTTAAATCAAGTGAAGCAATAATAACTAGTAAGACACAAATTAATGTATGTCTTATCACATAAGAGAAAATTTCACTGAAATCAATGCCTTCTCACTGTGTGAAACCTTTCATCACTGAATGTGCTTTGAATCTAACACTTCAACCACAATTTCTTCTTTCTTCTTAAAGATTTACTTATATCTCACAATCTTTTGATCATGTGGTATCTTCACAAACTTCTATGACTTGTTCTTCTCTAAAGACTCCATATCCTCTTGCATTGTCAATTAACATTTTGAAGAGTCATCGATAATCATAACCTCTTTGTAAGAATACAGTTTTGTTCTTCTAACTTCATTTGTAACAAATAAAGCAATGGCTACCATATCATAGTACATAGGTGGTCTAATCATCATTCACTGCCTATCTTTCGTAATACTAGGTTGTCGTTGAGGGACTTCCTCTATTGTTATATTCTTTGACTCTTCTTAAATTTTAAATGTCTCCTCTTACACTATATTATTTGAGAGTTTCACCTCTAACTCTCTTTGCTTACTATTAACTTAATATCCTTCTTTTGTTGTTGACTTCTTTACTTTATGAAACATCAAAGACTCATCAAAGTTCATATCTCTCCTGATCATAAATTTTGATAATAGAAGATCGGTACATCACAACTGATACTCCTTCACACCTTGTGTCTGTGCATAACCCATAAATAAGCACTTCTTTGCACTTGGCTTCAACTTGTTACCTATGACATGAGCATAGGCAAGACAACAGAAAATTTTGAAGTAAGAATAATTGATAAGAGAACCAAATCACACCTCCTTATATGTTAATAGCTTCTATCCAAAAGTTATTTGACAGACCCGCATAAGATATCATACTTTTAGCACGCTCTAAGAGTGTCTTGTTCATCTATTTTGTAACTTCATTATGTTGTGGTGTTTCTACTATAGTGCGATACTAAACGATACATTCGTTCTTGTAGAACTCATCGAAATTATTTGAGCGAAATTCCACACCATTATCAGCACAGAGGTGCTTGATTTGCTTTCCAATTGTTCATTCAATCAACACGTTTCGTTGTTTAAATATGATGAACGCCTCACTCTTCTTCTTGAGAAAGTAAACGCATACTTTCTTGAAAAAGTTATTAATAAAGGTCACCAAATAACTTTCACTACCTTCCAAAATAACAAGAGCAAGACCTCAAAGATTATAGTAGATGGTAATTTATTATACCCTTGGTCCAATAGACTATAGTACTAAACCTTACTCTACACTATTTGTCAAACAAAGTCCTCACAAAAATCTAATTTATTAGTCTTTTGACCTACATATAAATCATACTCGCTTAACTCTATCATATATCGTTCTCTCATATGGGCCAACCTTATGTGTCATAACTAAGTAAAAATATATGAATCTTTAATCACATTCACACTATCTGTAACAATGTGTCTAAATAGATAATAAAGAGTTCCAATCATCTTTGCCTTTATTTGAATCAAAACACCTCTAAAAACTCATAGAATATCATTTTATGAAGAATATTTATATCTTCATTTATCCAAAGTATCCAAAGATATCAAAGTTATTCTTCAACTTTAGAATGTCTCATTTCTAAAGTCATGATGCCATTATTGTACATCTTGATTCGTATTGTATTTATTCATGTAACATCAATAGTGTTATCATCACTAAATGTTATAATATCACTACTTATTAGTGTGTAAGTAGAAAACTAGTCTTTGTGAGGACACATAAAGTAGGTACATCATGTATCAAGAATCCAACCATTATTAAAAGATCTAGTAAAAACTAATAAAATAGTTTTACCAAAGTCAGTCTCCTCTTGAATGATATTCATTATATTAGAAGACTCATCATTTCCTTTTTTCTTTAACTTTAGACAATTCTTCTTAATGTGTCATTTCTTATTGCCCTCATAATAATGAAACTTCTTCACTGAGTTAGATTTTGATCTTGATATATTCTTTTGACCATGCTCCTTTTTCTTTCTTCCATGAACTATCAAGTCATCGCCCAATCATCTTTTTGAATATCTTACATTTTTTTCTTCGACTCCCTTAAGTTAAGTACAACCTTGACATCTTCTACTATAATATCGTATTTGTCGAATAGAAAAGTTTTTACAAAATTCTCATACAAAAGAGATGAAGAACACGGAAGTAATATGGCTTCATCTTCATCTTTTATTCTAATACCAATATTATTTAGATCTATAACAATCTTTATAATTTATTCATATAATCAATAACATGTGCACCTTCTCTCAAAAGTAAAGTTTATAACTTACGTTCCAAATATAATTGACTTATGAGTGATGTTGTCATAAACTTCTTCTCAAAGTTTCTTCAAAGTAACATCATCTGATATTTCTCATAACACATCATCTGCCAAGGTTAGATGAATTGTGACTAGAGCACGCTCTAAGTACTCTTCATTTTCATTGTCCTTTCACTTGGTCAGTAAGTTTTCTTTGACCATTAATACCTTGTTTAGCCCCTAATGTATCAACAATTACTTCATCTTAAGTCACCAAATATTGAAATATTTCATCTTCTGATCGAATACTTCTATGTCGAACTGCATTGATAATGTACTCTTGACTGCCATCAATAATGAAAATAAAAATTGATGACATAATCTAATTTTGATACCAATGTATTAGAGTAATATGTCATATGTGGACTTTAGTGAAAGTGATGCTCACAATATGAAATAAGGTAGAAGAAAGCACAACTCACAACAAGAGTACTGATACAAAGATTTTATGGTTGGCCTCCTACATTCATGGGGATGACAAAAACTCTATTAGATGTGAAAGTAATACAAGAGAATCACTCATTAAAAATCTAGAGAGCAAATATCTGATCTTAACCCTTCTAAGATCCCAAAGAATAGATCATTGATCTTAACCCTCTAATACACTCATTAGCTAAAAAGATCTTCTTTTGGAACTCTCTTCCAAACACTCTCTCTCTATGGTGTAACAAGGTAAAATGAGTTGCTTCGTAGCCTGCACCGTTTCACTAACACCGTTTCGCTTCGTGGGTTGCTCAGCCCATAAATGGGCCGTTGAGTCAGTGAGGATCAGTATTACGGCTGACCGTTTCTCCCTTGCCCTCTATTTCTCCTCTTTGCATTAAATGCGAGCATTTAATGTGACAACATTTAATGACACGGAGGATGGGGATGAAGTCGCCGCAGTTATACTCCGAGTTCTCTCCCAGGCGGCTCCGCTTGCCGTTGAGCGCCCTGAGAGCTTCAGGAAGAGGAGTCCAACTTGAATCGGCGGTCAAACATGATCCTGTAAATGTTGTTGTACATCATGGAGCTGGAGACGCTGCTACAGCTCTCTCTCCACCGTCGCCGCCTTGGGGTCAACCTTGAGGTCCGCCACCATCCGGGCAGCCTCCTCCCTCCAGACCTGCTCTGCTGCATTCCCTTGTTGGTGAAGAAGGCCACGGTCATGATTCGCCTCATCCTCCGCCAGTGCTCGCCGTAGTCGGTGAACACCATGTCCTGGCCCTTGCCGGTGAAGATCTCGAAGACGACGTTGCAGGTGCGAGAGCCGAACTCGCGCGCCATCTCCGGGCGAGGAGAGCACCATCAGGTTGCGCTGTCCCATGCGGAGCAGAAAGATCTCACCGAAGCGGCGCGCCATGGCCGTCAGATTGCGGTAGTTCAGGTCATCTCCGACCTGCAGCCAGTTGCCGAAGACTTGCACCGGAATGGGCCCCGGCGGCAGCTTGAACCGCTTCCCTCGTAGCTTCGAGACGACCACAGCCAGGGTGAGGGCCACGAAGAGCCCCAGGAGGACCTTCTCCAGCAGGACGAGATCCAAGGTAGGCGGCGCCGCCATCCTCCCTCTCTGCTCAACCAGTCCGTGATTGTATATAGGCCGTTATTTGACGGCGGACGGTCGCGAGTTGAATGCAGGAGACTCTTCCAACTTTTCAGCATCATAGTATCTTCCTCGGCTGGCATCGTGCCGTGATTATAATGACCAGGGACCCTGGCCATATCTTCTTATTGGAATGGTCCACGGGGTGAAGCTCATCGAGGACAGACAACGTGCAGGTTAGACTGCTTGGATAGCCGAAAGTATATCGTGTCTTCCCTGTTGACCATGTCACGGTCCGATAACCCCCTGCTAACCTTTTAGAGAGAGAGAGAGAGAGAGGGAGAGAGATAAATCCTCTTAATTCCTCACGATGAGGAAGTAGTAGACAGATGTGACCCAGGCTGGCCGTGGTCAGATGCCTACAGCTGTGTGTGGGCCGACTCGGGTGCTAATGGGCCTTCCTCCGCATTACACATTTTCAGCTATTATCGTTCGGAGAAATTATAGTTTAAAGGGCATTTTGTCACATTTCAATAGTAAATCACGATATAAATTATTATTATGTCATATTATTAATATAGTACTGACTTTATTATGAAAATTCCACGTGTCATAATCCACGATGATCCTCACGTTACTGTTAACTTACAGATCGGTCCGGCAAAAGTTTCCGGTTTTGAAATAGACCTCATTCTCTGTAGGTACTTATGAGAGGAGAAGATAGCGCTAGTACCAATCATCAGCCGCCAGAGAGAGCGGAGAGTCCCGATTCTGACGAACAATGGTCCGGTGAACCTTTGAAAGGAACCCCGTCTGATGAGTGGTCACGTTTATTCCCACCTATTCCGGGCCTCGGATGGCCGTCAGATGCGATTCGGCTTTCCGCTCGGCCTTATCTCCACGGTAGTAATGACTGGGCCCACCGAACTGAAGACGTACCGGCCCCCAGCGGTCGACCCGGTCTAAACGGCAGGCGTGGCCCATTCGATCGGTAGACGCGACGGCTGCTGCATCTCTTCTCCCCCTCTATCTGCTACGGACAAAACTGCAGTCACACGTGTAGAGTTGATTTCTTCGCGGCAGATAGCAGGAAAGCGGACACGATTCAATTCTGAACGAGTTTTGGACATTTGAACGGCGCTTGAAGTCCACGTTCGCACGAGGGGGAAAGATGAAATGAACAGACGATCATTTACTATTCACGTGGTAGTGACGTCATAATTGTGATCGATGATATCCGGATGGGATATTTTTTTGCATTTTTTTATGATTTTATTTTCAGATTAATACTTCTTTTAGGATTTAAACACTTTAGAAATACGTTTAAGCAGCCATCATGATCCTCTCTCTCTCTCTCTCTCTCTCTCTCGCTAATAGCGGCTTAGATGGTTTGTGGTAATGGTATCCTACGGTTATCCTAAAAATCAACGGGTGAGAAATTAAAATAATGAGCAATAGATATTCTATATTAATCGAATGGATAAGATACGCAAATCACTAGTTAACAAGCAGCGACATCCACGTAATCATTTCTTAACCACGAGATGAAAAAGTAAAACTCCGTGTTAACACGGGTGAGGTTCGTCGTTGTCAGCTAGTGCGCTTTTAATAGCCGCCGTGCGTTGGTAATTTTTTTAGATATTTTTATTTTTATTATTTTAGTGATAATTAATGGCTGATTATCAATCGGTAGATGACGCTGTGAGACGACGTCAACAGAGTGACGTCACCCCGGGCTTCCCCTGCTTCCTATTCTGCTTCATACAAGAAACTTCCGCGAACGTATACTCACAGAGCCCTGGATGTATATAAGATCCTCGCGGACAGAAGGAAAGACGAAGACGGTACATAGAGAGAGAGAGAGAGAGAGACTAATGGAGTTGGGGGAGGTGAAGGACGTCCATTTGGGGCAGCGGAAATCGGTGGTCCGGGAGCTAACCAGAGGCCGGGAATCGGCCCTCCAACTGAGAGAGCTCCTGGGATTGAGCTCCGGCGGCGGCGGGAGGCTGGCGGAGGAGGTTGTGGCATGCTTCACGAGAGCCCTGTCGGCGCTGGATCAGGGGGAGTCGTCGGAGGTCTGCCAGGGAGCCTCCAGTGCCAGCTCCGGCGACTGGAGGAGCGCCGCCTCCACGGGGAAGAGGAAGCCCCAGCTCGCCGGAGACGTAAGAGGAGGAGCTCGGCGGAGGAGATCCTCCCACTCGGAAGAGTGGAAGGTGTCCTCGAAGACTCTCGACGACAGCTACACATGGCGAAAGTACGGACAGAAGCCGATCCAAAACGCGACGCACCCAAGGTGGCTCCTTCTCCTCTCCCCTCTGTCACTCCCCTTTCTTCCCGGAGTTGGTCGCCTAACCAGGAGGTCACCGGAATTCCGCAGGAGCTACTTCAGATGCACGCACAAGCATGATCAGGGCTGCCAGGCGATGAGGACGGTGCAGAAATCTGAGGAGAACCCGTCGGAGTTCATCATAGCCTACAGGGGCCACCACACCTGCAAGAGCGCCGGGAGATCTTCAGTGGCCGGCGCCGGAGGGGACGACGGAGGACCCTTCCTGATCTACTTCGACCGCCCCTCGTCGGCGCCCTCCTCCTTCCCATCGTCGAAGCAGGAGGTCGACGACGGCCACGATGCCGACGCCCTCAGCATCCTCAGCGGCAATGACTCCTCCTCGGACTTTTTCTCGCTGCCGGAGCTTTCGCCGGTGCCGGAGATGACGACGCCCCAATTTTACGACGTCTTTGGCCCAGACTCGCTGTCCTTCAGTTTCACCTAGGCCTCCGACCACTGCTAGATCTCCTCTTCCCTGTAATATATAACCGGACATCTCCCCCCTTCCGTCCCTCTCTCCTGCATCTCCTCACTGTGAAAAGTTTCATTTCCACTGTTCCCTCAACTGAAAAATCCATCATTAGTCATCGTATTTTTATAGTTCTCTATACGGCGGCGGCGGCGGTGGCGAAAAGTCAGACGGTGCCGCCGCCCCGCCGCCGCCGCCCCGCCGCCGCCGCCTCTGTGAGCAAGGCGTAGATGTCGGTTGGGGCGGATCCGGAATCCAATTGTAGCAAATTATCTCGGTTAACGGTGGAGACCACCGTGGATCCTCTGCCAAGACGACGAATCCACCGGTCAGGATTCTATGATCGGTGGAAAGCGGATGAATCTCCGTCGAAAATGAGATGCCATGGCCTGACGTCCTTCTTCCATTGCTACGTCAGACAACGTCTCTTGTTGAGCTGGGGTGAAGAGTCATTTGGTCCCCGAGTTGATCACGGTAGTTGGATAATTACCATTTTAGGGATTTTAGGATCTTGCTACATGAAAAAATCAAAATTTACCGGGTTTAAAACATAACAAATAGATTATTATAATTTATGTAATTATTTTTATTATATGTATTATTCATCTCCATTTGGTCAATTGGTGATGATTTCTTATATTTTTTTTCTGTAATTAACGATAATTATTGTATTT
>LR746269.1:6408730-6538730 GCA_902729315.2 Spirodela intermedia | reverse complement strand
CGAAGGTCGATCAGTTCCACCTCGTTTGGGGACTGCCGGGAGGAGGAAGTGGGGGGAGAGACAGGGGGTGGGTTGCTCCAGGAAGAGTGGTCTGATCTGGGTTTGAATTGGGACTCGGAGGGGATCTGATTTTCTCGTGGGGTACCGGGTTTCGCTCAGAGACTCGGCTCCCCTCCTCTCCGTTCATCCTCGGCGGTGAGCGTCCTCGACTGGGGATTCTTCCACTCGTCGAATCATGATCCTGGAATTTTCAATATCTGTGGCCATTTCAGTGAAAATATTTCTTCTTTTGTCGTCAACTTCCTCCTCGTTCATTCTTGATGCAGCCCGTTCGTGGATTCAGAACGCTTCGGCTGATGACTTCGCTACCCGTGTTCTGCTCTCTTCTCGCAGCTCTCAAGCTATAATCGGCGACAGGTCAGAATGAGAGTGGTATTTAGTATTGCCCTCTGGGTCTTCTTTCTATCGGTGAATGGGCTGGCCAAGTTCGTCGTGGAGAAGAACAGCTTGAAGGTGACATCACCGGATTCGCTCAAAGATGTATATGAATGCGCGATTGGGAACTTTGGGGTGCCCATGTACGGCGGGACGATGGTGGGGATGTTGACTTATCCAAAGGCGAACAAGAAAGCTTGCAAGAGCTTCGACGACTTCGACATTTCCTTCAAATCTAAGCCGGGGGGGTTCCCTACCTTCCTGCTCGTGGACAGAGGAGGTCAGTTTCCTGCCCTCCCATTGAATGCCAAACATCGTCATTTAACCCCAAACGCAGTTCTACCAGATCAATGCGATGCTTCTTTCACCCATCTGAAAAAAAAATGTGGGCGCTCATGTTTACCATGCGGCATCATGTGGAATATGACGTGCTCGATAATTTTCGTTATTAAAAAATACCCAAGGGCCCCGTATGTCCATATCTTATTCCTTCGGGGTGGGTTTTTCTCGTATTCCTACAGAACAAGAAATCTCATCTGCTGTGGTGCTGACAACGGGTGGGGAAAAAATCCTGAAAGATGTTAAATGAGATGGGTTTTCGTATATAGTTCGAGAATAATGAATATAATCTTCAGGCACCCATTGCTTTCATCCAGAATCAACGTAAATGAAGAAACGATAACGTGCCATGGTCTATAGAGTCCTGAATTCAGCCAATGCCCTTGATGGCGGATCGATTAGCTGCCTTATTCACGATCTAGTGGTTTTCCAAAAAAGTCAAATGGGTGAGATCTTGAATGACGATTGCGGCACTGTGATTCCCGGTTTCCGATAATTTAAGACATCTCGTGAAGAATAGTACGCAGATGGTCATTGAAGAGACCAAATTTCTCATTCCTTGGCTGGTTTTAGCATCTGTCCTTGTTTCTTACAGGAGGTTGTCTTCTTTCATTATCGCAGAGATTGAGCTCTTCGTTCATGATGTTTCTAATTATGTCGTGATATTTGGCACTTCATTCAATTGTAGGAACGATTTTTTTATTTTTTATTTGTAATGTTACATGTCTTTGACGCTGACCTTGAATTCTCAGTAAGGGGTCTCGTGAGAGTCAACTCAGTTATACAATCAATCCCTCATATGAAGGAAAAATCGTGCCTCAAACTATGCATTCAATAAAGAAAAAAATGTATAATTTCTTTTGGGACAATAATTTCACCCGCCTTTGATTAGTTTACATATTCATGGACCACATAATTCGTCTTCTGCGTAATTTTTTTCGAACTTGTAAGAAATTGGGGAGAATCACGAAGGCTACTGAAGGCAAAATATGATATAATGTGTGATCTCCTTTGATATGCAGACTGTTACTTCGCTTCAAAGGCATGGAATGCCCAGAATGCAGGAGCAGCGGCTATCCTCGTTGCTGATGATAGGATTGAGCCCCTGATAACGATGGACACGCCAGAAGAAGAGAATCTGAGCTTCAGCTATCTACAGAACATTACGGTTCCCTCTGTTCTTATCAGCAAAGGCTTGGGAGATGGCTTCAAGAGAGCCCTGTCAAATGGGGAGATGGTGACCGTGAGCTTAGACTGGAGGGAATCACTTCCCCATCCTGACGAGCGTGTGGAGTACGAGCTCTGGACCAACAGCAACGACGAGTGCGGCCCCAAGTGTGAGAGTCAGATCGAATTTGTGAAGAGCTTCAGAGGGGTGGCCCAGATTCTCGAGCACAAGGGCTTCACCCAGTTCACCCCTCATTATATCACGTGGTACTGCCCCGATGCTTACATCCTGAGCAAGCAGTGCAAGTCCCAGTGCATCAACCGTGGGAGATATTGTGCCCCAGATCCTGAGCAGGACTTCAGTCGAGGGTATGACGGCAGAGATGTGGTTATCCAGAATTTGAGGCAGGTTTGCCTGTTCAAAGTTGCCAATGAGAGCGGAAAACCTTGGCTCTGGTGGGATTATGTCGCCGATTTTTCAATCAGATGCCCGATGAAGGAGAAAAAGTACACCAAAGAATGTGCAGATGATGTTATTAGATCCCTGGGTGAGTTTTCTTATTTATTGGGCAATTTTTGTGCTCTATGCAAGAATTTTGGTTGCCCATGAAATCCGTTTAGTACACCAAACGTTGCGAGTCTTGTAATTTTCTTGATGTGGATTTTTACAGGTCTAGATCTTAAAAAAATAGATGCATGTGTCGGAGATCCAGATGCAGACAGGGAGAACCCAATCCTCAGAGCAGAACAGGCTGCACAGGTTTCTTCCCTTTTTCATTTTATGTTTTTTTTTTTGAAAAAAATCACGATTATCTTTTTCTTTGCCATAATACTTTTGAATCTTTGATTTCTATTGTCTAGATTGGTAAGGATTCTCGAGGGGATGTGACCATCTTGCCTACTCTCGTGATCAATAATCGACAGTACAGAGGTTCATTAATCGCTTAGGTTTTCTATCTTTCTCCGTTTTCTTCACATAATTTGGCCCTCTAACATCCTCTCTTGGATTGATCCATTCAGGTAAGTTGGACAAGGGTGCTGTTCTTAAAGCTCTATGTGCAGGGTTTCAGGAGGCAACTGAACCAGCCATATGCTTGAGCGAAGGTCGGGAAGATTCTCTCCATCAATCTTTCAAGACTCTCACATGGGCTAAATCTTTTTTGGGTCTTTTTTTTTTTTCCTCCTCCCCAAATTTTACATCAATTTCACAGATATTGAAACCAATGAATGCCTGGAAAACAATGGTGGGTGCTGGCAGGATAAGGCTGCAAATATTACTGCTTGCAAGGTTTGCACTTCCTGATGTTTTCTTGCCTCATTGGGTACTATTTTCTTTAAAATCTTTCTCCAAGATCTTAGCTTTTTCGAGGAATTCTCTTAGGACACCTTCCGCGGGAGGCTGTGCGTGTGCCCTGTCGTCGAAGGAGTGAAGCTCGTCGGCGATGGGTACAAGCATTGTGAAGGTACATCCGGGCTGAAAGAACACCAAGAATCCATGTCGAATGGTGTTTCTTTGATCTTGTAATCATAGCGCTAACCGGGGAAAAACTGTTTCTAGTTTGTAATCGAGATATGAATGATCATAAAAGATTAAAAAAATGAATATTGTTTTTTATTGTGTCATTAATATTTTTTTTTAAAAATGCAGCTTCTGGGCTAAGGCGCTGTGAGATTAACAATGGAGGTTGCTGGAGGGAGGCCCGGGATGGCAGGATGTACTCCGCTTGCACAGTAAGTGATGGGTGGGTTTCCATTAATGTTGTTGGGATCTTGGTCGTCTACTTTCCATTAATGTTGTCGGAGACCCTGCAGGATGCTATGACCAGCGGATGCAAGTGCCCTCCCGGATTTAGGGGCGATGGGGTCAACTCCTGCAAAGGTACTTCATTTCTCTCGTTGGTTGACAAAGTGGTGTTGAATCCATGGGAGATTGATTCGGTCAACTCCAAGCATCCACTCTAGAAAGCCCTTTCAGAATGCATTCTATTCTCCTATATATTTCCTTTTTCATATGCTTGCTTTCTCAACTGTTCTAGATATCGATGAATGCAAAGAGAAGTTGGCGTGTCAGTGCCCAGATTGCAAGTGCAGGAACACGTGGGGAAGCTACGACTGCTCCTGCGGTGGCGGCCGGCTGTACATCAGAGAACATGACGCCTGCATCAGTGAGTTTCCCATATGACGACCCCTCTTTACCATCTGCTCCAAGTGATTAATTCATCGAGATGGTTGGGATCATTTTTTTTATATATATAAATTTTAGTATTTTTCTTTTTTCTTGTGAGATGAGAGCTTCTGAGCGTCTTCTGATGATCATTAGATGGATCATAACAAAAAAAAAGGGGTTTTAGGAGGGTAATTTGAGTTAATCATGATGGAAAACTGCGGATTTTCTGAAGATGATTAGATGAATAAATAAATAAATAAACCAAGGTTGGTTTCGGATCCAGTAATTTGATTTATTTGATGATTTATATTTGCCACCCTGGGTATGAAGGCAAGAAGTCAACGGCTGAGTTCAGCTGGAGCTTCCTGTGGTTTATAGTCCTTGGTTTGGCTTCAACTGGAGCTGGAGGTTACGCAGTCTACAAATACAGAATCCGGGTAAGGCCATCGTGGTCCATTTTTGCCAAAAATTGATAGCTTTTGAGTCAACTCGGGCGATTCTTTTATGGACACTAACCGCCGCCGTCGTCGTCAAACTCAGAGTTACATGGACTCGGAGATCCGCGCCATCATGGCCCAGTACATGCCGTTGGACAACCAAGCGGAGAATCCAAGCCGCGTTCGCCTCGCCGAGATCTGAGTCGGCTCGCTCCCACTTTCAGGGGGGCGGAGGGCGAGCGAACTCGGGGTCCGAGTTAGCTGGAGATGTCTAGCACGTGTGGGGGGTAGGCTATGCTTGTAATTTCCTTCGTGTAAATTAGCCATCTCGATAGCTATTCGAAAAAGTTAATTACATTGTTTCCCGAAAAAGTATTTTCACATTTTTTTAATATAAAAATGATGACAATAGGGGTCGGGTCCGGACTTTCATAACGGGCCAATAAAACGGGCTTCGATAAGATCCCTTTGGACGAAATAGGCCCAGTAGTATGCCACGTGAAGACTGTACTGGCCACGTGGGCATCGTTCGTTCGTTAAGGGCGCCAGAGGACCGATTTGGGTTGAGTCTTCTCGCTATTTTTTTATGAATGGGCTGAGTTGGAATTTTGGGCCTGGGCTGGCCCTCTAGATCGCTAGCTTTTACTGACTAGGGGTATATATGACATTTAAAGTAATAACCGGGGGGGACATACAGAAAATGCCAAAAGTTCTTTAGAAATCGAGAGAGAGGGGTTGGTTACTCGCCGTACAAGCTGGCGAGCATTAAATGGACGAACTTTCCACGTCATAATCCGAGTTGTCAAGCACACATGGGGACGAAGTCGAAACGGGCCAGGCCAATGACTTCTCTTCGGGCCCAGTTCGGACAAGTGATCCTTGACTGAGTACGATTTTTTATTAATGAAATAATATTTAAATCCATTTTTTTTACAACTGATAAGGAATAAATAAACGGTAATACTATTGGTTTTACATTTAAGGATATCCTTTTTGGCTCATATTCAATTCGCGCGGCTCAAATAAAGAGGCACGGCGACGGCACCCTCCCTCTCTCTCTCTCTAGCTCGTTATGCTACAGATCTCTGTGCTCCTCTGCGGGGCCATTGTTCAGAGAGGGAACCAGCAGGTCGTCTGAAGGTCCAGGAGAAGAGGCCAGGGCCACTGCACCAGCGACAACAGAGTCTCCTTCCCTGTCTCTGTTTTCCCTCTGTTGTTCTTCGCTCGGTGATGATGGCCCGAGGGTTGAAGCCTCTGGCGGACCGCACAGCGGGGCTTCTCGCCGACTCGCGGAGGAATGCTTGCGTCCTTCGGCAGCTCGCTAGTGTGTAGTAGACCGATCCTTCGAGGTTTTCCGTCTGTCTTTCTCTCTCTGGCTGTGAATCGACGAGGCCTGTTTGTGTTCCCGATCTGGGTCTCCTTGCTCCGAATCTAGTTGAGCTTCTGAAGCGATCTGTGTTAGGGTTCCGTTCCGTGGGGTCAGTTTGGCGCTCTGGTCTAGGTTTTCTCCCGTTCCCTCACCGTTTCTAGGGTTTGTCTTCACTCCTTCTAGCCATTCCTACTCCCACTCCCACTCCCGATGTTCTAGGTTTTTCGTGGCCAGGGGGAAAGTTGAAGGGACTGCTAGACAAATCTCCTTCCTTTGTTGATTCATCCGGTCCCTACAGAGTGAGGAATCCCCATTCTGCATTCTCCATCTCTCTCAAATCTGGTGACAATGTGTCGGTCTCCGCCGAGAGTGGTGCTCTCCTGCTGCCTCCTCTTCCTTCCCGTTCTCGTCCTGTGCGCGGATCCGAGCCTCAACGACGACGTGCTGGGGCTCATCGTCTTCAAGGCCGATCTCCAGGATCCTACCGGCAGACTCGCCTCCTGGAACGAGGACGACAGAGACCCCTGCGGGTGGTCCGGGGTCAGATGCGATCCTCGCACCGGCCGAGTGGTCGAGCTCCTCTTGGATGGCTTCTCTCTCTCGGGCAAGATCGGCCGCGGCCTCTTCCAGCTCCAGTCGCTGCAGACGCTCTCCCTGTCTCGGAACAACTTATCCGGCAGCCTCACCCCCTTCACTAAAATGGAGAACCTCCGGGAGGTGGATCTCAGCGAGAACAGCCTCTCGGGGACGATTCCCGACGAGTTCTTCTCCCAATGCAAGTCCCTGAGGTCAGTATCTCTGGCGAAAAATAGCCTATCCGGGGGGATTCCGCCGAGCTTGGGCTCCTGCTCGACGCTCGCCTCCTTGAATCTCTCCTCGAACCAGTTGTCTGGTTCTCTGCCAGGAAATCTCTGGTGGTTGAACGCCCTCAGAACACTCGATCTCTCCTTCAATCTTCTCTCCGGCGAGATCCCGCCGGGAATAGAGAAGATGTACAACCTGAGAACCATCAGCCTCCGAGGGAACCGGTTATCGGGGAGCTTGCCCGACGGTATCGGCGGGTGCCTGCTGCTCAAATCGCTCGACCTGGGTGAGAATCAGCTGTCAGGGAATCTCCCCATGTCAATGCGGAAGCTCTCCCTCTGCAATGCAATGCGATTGGGCATGAATTCTTTCAGTGGGGAGCTTCCCGCGTGGATTGATGAGATGAGTAGCCTCGAAGCTCTTGATCTGTCCAGCAATGGGTTCGTCGGCGCCATCCCCGGTTCGATCGGCAATCTCCATCAACTGAAGGAGCTGGATGTCTCCGGCAATGGGCTCACCGGGAGTGTCCCGGAGACGATCACCGGTTGCAGAGCTCTACTGGAGGTGGATTTCAGCGACAACAGTCTCACGGGCGAGCTGCCTCAGTGGATCTTCGAGTTGGGCCTTCAGCAGATTTCCTTGTCGGGAAATAAACTCACGGGATCTCTTCAGATCCCAAATCCAGTCTCCCACGCCCTTCAAGCTCCGGATTCATCTAACATCACCTTCTCCGACGGTCTCCCGGTGGGGATTGCGAGCATACGCAGCCTGCGGCTGCTAAACCTGTCCCGAAATTCCTTCTCCGGCCCTATTCCGGCGAGCATTGGGGATTTGGCCGCCGTGGAGATCCTCGATCTGAGTGAGAATAGATACAATGGTAGCATCCCTCCGGAGATTGGGGGGGCGGTGGCTCTCCGTGAGCTGCGGCTGCAGAAGAATTCTCTCTCCGGCAGAATTCCCTCCCAGATTGAGAATTGCACCTTCCTCTCCGTCTTGTAAGTTTTTGTTGCTCCTCCCTCTTCTTCTGCTTCTTCTTCTTCTTCTTCTTCTTCTTCTTCTCCTTTCGATTGATGAGTTCCGTCTTGTAAGTTTCTGGTAAGTTTCTGGTTCATTGATTAGTTCTTTCGATTTTGGTTGCAGAATACTCTCAATGAACCAGCTCTCAGGGTCCATCCCGCCCAACCTGGCCAATCTGACGAACCTGCAGGTCGTGGACATCTCTCGCAATAGGCTCTCGGGTACCCTTCCGAAGCAGCTCGGAGACCTCCCTCACCTCGTCGCCTTCAACATCTCCCACAACCTCTTCTCCGGCGACCTCCCTTCCGGGAACTTCTTCAACACCATCCCTCCCTCCTCCGTCTCCGGCAACCCTTCCCTCTGCGGCTCCGCCGTGAACAGCTCCTGCCCCGCCGTCCTCCCCAAACCCATCGTCCTCGACCCATCGTCCTCCTCCTCCACGGACTCTACAACTGGCCCCACCCTCCCCACAAATGCCCGTCACAAGAAGATCATATTGAGCATATCTGCCCTAGTGGCGATCGCCGCCGCCGCCCTGATCACCGTGGGGGTCGCCGCGGTCACCGTCCTGAACCTCAGAGTCCTCTCCGCCGCCACTGTGACCAACTCCGCCGCCGCCCTCGCCCTCTCGGACGACTACCTCAGCGGCAGCGGTGTCTCCCCCTCCACAGGCCCCAACTCCGGCAAGCTCGTCATGTTCTCCGGCGCCGACCCAGAGTTCAGCGCAGGCGCCCACGCCGTCCTCAACAAGGACTGCGAGCTCGGCCGCGGCGGGTTCGGCGCCGTCTACAAGACGATCCTCCGCGACGGTCGGCAGGTGGCGATCAAGAAGCTCACCGTCTCCGGCCTGGTCAAGTCCCAGGATGACTTCCAGCGGGAGGTGAAGAAGCTCGGCCAGCTGCGCCACCCCAACCTGGTGGCCATGGAGGGCTTCTACTGGACTCCCTCTCTGCAGTTCCTCATCTACGAGTACGTCCCCTGCGGGAGCCTCCACAGCCACCTCCACTCCGGCGACTCCGCCGCCGGCGAGGTGCTCTCATGGCGGGAGAGGTTCGACATCGTCGCCGGCATCGCCAAGGGCCTGGCCCATCTCCACCGCTGCAGCATCATCCACTACAACGTCAAATCCTCCAACGTGCTCATCGACGGCGCCGGCGAGGCCAAGGTGGGCGACTACGGGCTGGCGAAGCTGCTCCCCATGCTGGACAGGTACGTGCTGAGCAGCAAGGTGCAGAGCGCTCTGGGGTACGTGGCACCGGAGCTGGCCTCCCACAGGGCGAAGATCACCGACAAGTGCGACGTGTACGGCTTCGGGGTGCTGGTGCTGGAGATCGTCACCGGGAGGAAGCCGGTGGAGTACGCCGACGACGACGTGGTGGTGCTGTCCGACGTGGCGCGCGGAGCTCTGGAGGAGGGACGCGTGGTGGAGGTGGTCGACTGGCGGCTGAAGGGGCGCTTCCCGCCGGAGGAGGCGGCGCCGCTGGTCAAGCTGGGTCTCATCTGCACCTCCCACGTGCCCTCCAACCGACCGGAGATGGCGGAGGTGGTGGGTTTGCTGGAGATGATCAGGTGCTCCCACGAGAGCAGCAGCTGCAGCCCCGGAGACGAATCCGCCGGTTGACTTTCCCGACAATATTCTGAAAAAGGAGAAAAAGGGTTAGCACTCGTCGGCCGCCGCCGTCCCTCCCCCCGCCCATAAATCTCAGGCATCTTCTTCTCCTCCGGTCTGTTCCCCCCTTAAAAAGTCTTAATTTTTTCGATGCTCTTTAGCTGTCTTCCAAAATCCCCGGGTCCAACCACCTGAGTCAAGTCAACCTCAAACCACCAAGGCGACTGACTGATGTTGTGCTTATTTCCCATCTGCATTTCATTGGCGCTATGAATACTCGAGAATCTCTCTCTCTCTCTCTCTCTCTCTCTCTCTCTCTCTCTCTCTCTCTCTATCTCTTCTGTATCGTCTTCTTCTCGACAGTCGAGGTGGGGACCTACATTTATGGCGCAGGCATGAGAGACTATCGTGCGCTTCAAGGCCCACCGACACGCCTATTCCTACTCCGTATTTTTAGTTATTTTTTTAGTGTAGGATTTATTTTTGTAGAGGAGAGCGAAAGCGTCGTGGAGTTAAATAAAATAAAAAATTGCATTTTTTTGGGGAAAATGAAGGCTCTGGAGATCTCTGGTCTACGTGGTCCGCCCCTGCTGCGGGGGGGCAGAAGACCAAACAGAAGAAACCGGAGGAAAGGACACTTGCATGTTGGTCCGCCCGGACCAGGGGCTTGGCGCCACGTCATCATCGACCCCCTGCCAGCTGTCCAGCAGGGACCGAGGCATCGGGATCGCCGTCACGTGGAAGAAAGCCACTTCGGCCTATTCCCTTGGCCTCACGTGGTAGTTACCCCTCCTCCCTCTCTCTCTCCTGTTATGTCAGTATATCACCTCTGCTCCTTCTAACGCTATTATTATTGGGCCAAAGAGAGAAGTCCCAACCATGGGCACAAAGAGGGAAAACGTGGCCCGATCCAGTTCCTAGACGGCCCAGATTCGGACATGAGAGAGAGAGCGAGAGAGAGAGAGAGAGAGAGAGAGAGGCTTCCCCTGTGCGGGCCGGGCCCCACGGAGCCGGGACTCATTTTTCGGGGCTCCTATGCTGGAATCAGCACCAGACTCTGTTCTTATTCTATCAAATATATGCACCTGCCATGATATCTACTTCCAGGGATGGTGGTGTACAAGAATCGCAGCTGTTGGAGGAAGAGGGCGAAGGAGGAAGGTGGGGAGGAGGTTCAGGGAGGGCTCACCGGGGGGGGGGGACTCGCCGGCGACGGCGCGACGATCGAGTTGAAGCTGTGAAACTTCATCATCTGTTTCCCGGTGGCAGCGGCGGCGACGGCGGCGGCGGCGGTGGCGGGCTCGTGGAGGCGGAACCTACAGGAGTACTTGACGTCCTGGACGCTCTCGAGGGACTCGGCGACGGCGCGCATGGTGGGCCTCTCGGAGGGTTCCTTGTGGAGGCAGCGGAGGGCGGCATCGGCGACGACGCGCGCCGCCGTGGTGGGGAAGCGGTGCTTGAGACGGGGGTCCATGATGAGGGAGAGGCGGCAGTCGTCGGCGAGGAAAGCTCGGCTCCACCTCACGAGGTTGCGCTCCTCCTTGGGCAGCTGCTGGTCCAGGTGCCTCCTCCCCGTGAGCAGCTCCAGCAACACCACCCCGAAGCTCCACACGTTGCTCTTCGGGGTCAGCAGTCCCTTCTCCAGCGTCTCCTCCGATATCCATCCCGCCGCCTGAAATCCAGTTCAATGATCCTTTACGATCCGAATTCTTTTGTTTTTTTTTTGTTTTTTTTATTAAACGAGACTCACTACGGAAGCATTCGAGGAGTCCAGCTCGAGTTTGGAGCTCACGCCGCCATGGCCGGAGAGCTTCGCGGTGTAGTCCCTCTCGATCTGTATGTTTCTCGATGAGAAGTCGCTGTACATGGCCTGAAGAAGAAACCGAGATCAGATGAAGTGGTTTCAGAGGAGGAGGGGTGATGATCTGCGAAGGTCAAACCTGGAACGGGCCTTCCTCGTGGAGGTAGACGAGGCCTCTGGCGGCGCAGAGAGCGATCTTCATGCGTGTCGCCCAGTCAACGGCGGGGGAGTCAGATTTCCGGCGGAGAAGCCGGTCCAGGCTTCCGTTGCAGAGCCTCTCGTAGACCAGCATCCGCTGGTCGGAACCCTCGCGCGCGTGGAATCCGAGCAACTTGCAGAGATTAGGGTGCTGCAATGACGCGATCAGGTTCACCTCGGCCATGAATTCCTTGAATCCCTGCAGAGGAACGAACACGGGGATCTATATATTTCCTCTGGATACTTTTTTTGATCTTCAGAAAGGTGGAACAAACAGATGAACTGATCAGAATCCGAGTTTTTTTCGTAATGTGTACCTGCTTGGATGGGAGGAGACGGATGACGGTGGCTTCGAGCTTCTTGCCCCCGAAGTCGTCTCCGAAGGAGGCAGTGTAGGCTGTGGACGAGAGGCTATCGAACGCGCGTCGATCAGCGGAGAAATTCTGGCAGGCGGCCGCGATCTCTTTGAAGGAAAAGCTCCGGACTCCCCCTAATGGTGGGCGGGGGAGAGGGCCAGAAGTGGCGGAAACCGAATTCGAATTAGTCAACTTGAAGCTGAAGCTTCCCGCGTTCTTCAGAGCAGAGGAAGTGTCCGGGGGAGACGGAAGAGGGAGCGGTTGAGAACTCGAAAATCTGTGATCCTTCGCCGACCCGACTTCATCCTTGTGTTCTTCTTCCTGTTCCTCTGGATCCACCGACAGAAGATGATGCTGGTCTGCCGAATCCAGGCTAGAAGGAGCAGATAGAGCTCGAGCTCTGCTGTTGGCCGCCCTATTAAACTGCTGGCTGGACTGAGGTCTCGTCTTGAAACTTGAGGGCGCAGATCGGAGCGATCGGCCGCGTGGTTCTTCTTCCAGGCGGGGGAACTTGGCCGGGAGCTTCTCTTTCGCAGCTTCTTCGTTAATGACGGAGGCTCCTGCTTGGGATTTCTCCTTCTTGGTCTTCAAGTGGGAGAAACAGCCCATCTCAGTACGAATCACGCTGTTCTTTGGACGGAGCAGGAGAGAAGAGGCCTGGAAAGAGAAATATCTTGTCATTGTAATCTGGCACAGAAGAATGATCAAACAAGTCAATCCGATGAATCAGAGGAAGTAGAGCGAGGATTCTCTTGTTGCACAAGTGGTGGACTGTATGAAGGATGATTCAAGATGGATCGGTGATGATCCGACTGAGAGATCGCACCATGCTATTTTATGGTAGTAAAGTAGAAGGGAAGAAGAAAAAAAAAATCAAAACATTTTTACACCAGTGACGCTATATATGATGAAATCAAAACACGATTAGATGAGTTGTGATGAAGAAGATCAACACGAGTTTGGAAAAACTATATTGTCGTATAACGTTTTAACAAAAAAACTATAGATGGTCGAAGAACAATCACGAATAGAAGAGAGCCGATCTAAACGGAATTTAACGTTCGGCCGCGTTTTCAAAATCACAAGGAACGCTAGAGGCAAATCACAGTCGATCATCAGCGACCGATTATAGTGAATTATTCGATCACTCTTTCCCTTCCTGGAGAATTAAAAATTCAACGGTGCCTCTATTTTCCACCAAGGACCTTCAAGAACCTAGAGACGCGGAGAACCGCCTTTCTCGAACGATCCTGAGCAGATTACCAATCCGACAGCAAATACTCGGGAAGATCTCCGTGGATTCAATCCAAACAAGATATCGAAACAAGCACCGAATTCTAACAATCCAAACCTGGAGGATTCCCTTGAGCGACCAGAATGCGGAGCTCAGGAACCGGAGGGCAACCAGATCCTCCTCCCTCCCGGCGAAAGCAGAGCAGAGGAGACAGACACCAGCCCCCCCAAATCGCCTGAACAGTTGCGAAGAAGAATGAGACGGGGGAATTAGTACCTGAAAACCCTAACTTCGTGGAAGGTGAGGCAGGTAGAAGGGGATGCAGATGGCGCCTCAGACGCCTGGTGAACGAACGAGAAAGGAGGAGAAACAAGGACGAGAAAAAGAGAGAGATAGGGAGAGAGAGAGAGAGAGAGAGAGAGAGAGAGAGAGAGAGAGGAGGCTGTTCCCATGAGAGTCAACAGTGAGTCAGTCAAACGTTTTGTGATGTGTGACAGGGGGAGAACAACGTGCACAGATTTTTCCATTACCATAAGATAAATAATTCACAAAATTAGCAGTCGGATATGTTGACCGGAGAATTATGACTTTCTTGTTGACTTTAATTCCTTTGACTCTTACCCCGGCGCCTCGCGGACCGTGCGTCCAGCCTGTACAACCCCCTCTTTTCATCCAGGAAATATAATAACTATTTCGACAAAATTAGGGATAAATATTATGTATTATCTTTAATTACCAGTTTTTACATTTAAACCGTTATTAGCTATGCGTTTTTTTCTCGAGGCCCGTCCTTAAAAAAGAAAAAGAAAAAGAAAAAGAGACTCTTAAAGGGCGGCCGGAAATATAGGCTAGGTGGAGGAACCTCGGGCCGGGCCGCGATAAGCATCGGGCCGATTTTAATGTTAAATCTAACGGTGTTTTCGGGCACGGGCTTACAAGAAGAACGGCCGGTCTCCGCGGGGCTTTGAGATGGTCAGACACGATTACGGCAGCCCGGACCAGACTTGTCGACCAAGACTTTGACTGCGACCAGTTTGACCGCGTTGCGATCGTCCGATTGGCGAGCGCGGGTGGCATCGACGGTCAGGAGCTCGTTGGCGGCGTAGGAAGGATGGTAGACCCTGCCTCCCCATGACGAGCTGTCCATCTTTTCCTCTACCCTTTCGGATTAATTTTTAATATAAAAAGTCCGCCATTGGCCGTAACTGACCAAGAATGGCCACACCGACAGGAATATTAAAATCACTTAGGGACATTTTTGGAAATTCACGCCTCCGGACTTGTGAATGATTTTTTCCAGTGATTTTGAGACGTATGTTTGATAAATATGAATTAATATTTATTTATCGAATTGTGAGGGAAAAAATAGTTTATTAAATGGAGTTTAGGATACGTACACCACATTAATTTTGATATTTTGTGAAGAATTAATGTATATTAAATGGAGGTAATCAAGTTATAGACTGGTGGAGATGTAGATGGATTTCGTTATCGAGTGCCGGCGGAGATAGCAGGATGGCGCTTCGATGGATCTACGTAACCCCTTTGCAGACGGTCAGGATAGAGGGGATCAGAATCCAACGATGGAGATTCTTTTGATGTAAGACCCCCTAAGATGTACTCGCAGAGCGGGTATACGTGCGAGCTAGCCATTTGGAGAGAAGCTTCCATTCTTGTACCGTTGGGGATACCAGCAACTATCTCTCTTTCTCTCTGTCTCTCTCTCTCTCTCTCTCTGTCTCTCTTTCTCTCTCTCTTCTGTGTGATGAAAGTACAGGTAAAGCAAGCGCCAGATGCAAGCGAGGACGCCAGATCCACCAAACCCTAAGGCCGATCTCTCTACTGGACCCCCAAATTCCAACGGCATTGCTCAGTCCGTCGCCAACCCCGTTCCCTCTCTGAGAGATGTCCCGCCCAGGTCGCCGCCGACCGGCGGTGCGGGTGCTCCGGCTGTACCGCCGGGGTTTGGGAACCCTAGCGCCGGCCTTTCACCCTCCTCCACGCGCGTGTCGCACCACCGTCGAGCACAGTCCGAGCTGGCGTTCCGGATCTCGGAGGAGCTCGATCTCGGATCAGGCGACCCTCTTTCGTCGGGCTTCGACGAGATCGGGTCGGAGGACGATCTGTTCTGCACCTACATGGACGTCGAGAAGATGGGATGCAAGGAGGAGGAATGCGGATCTGGGGCGCTCGGTAATGGGAGTTGGGGGGATCGGGCGGAGGCAGATTCCAGGATGAGTCAACCAGGAGGAACAGAGGTGGCAAAAGGAGACAATGCTGTAAGGGCGGGGCCTGTTTCTATGGCTGTCACACCATCGACGGTGCCTAGACCTAAACATCGGTACAGCAATTCAGTTGACGGGTCAGTCCTGTTTTCATCCGCGTTTACGAAAGCCGAGGGAGCATTCGGGGAGGTGGCAGAGGCTAAGAAGGCGATGCCACGGGACAAGCTCGCGGAGTTGGCTGCCATCGACCCCAAGCGCGCGAAGAGGTAATTTCTTCTTATTTTCCAACTTTCAGTTATTCCTTTGCTGGACGTTACGCCTTTGGGCCACTCTGGAAAAGAGGGATTTTTTTTTCTTTTTCTAGCTAATGGTTTGCATTCTTCTTCTTTAGCCTCTTTCAGAGCTTTTCGTGATCTGTTGCTTCTTGAACTTTACATTTCAAATATACTTGAATTTTTTTACAGATTCTTTACACATAGTTGGTATTTGCACAATCTCCAAATTAAATAAAGTCCATCAGTTAAGAACATTATATGAAATATAAATTTAATTTTGAGTGCCCTTTTGATTATAACATACAATTACCGGCCAGAAAAAAAAATCTTTCCTGTTACTATCTACCGGAAATGGGCAGTTTGGAACTGGAGAACTATATGAACGTGATGCCTTTTTTATGTTTTGAATAACATCAGCCGAGAGATTTTAGGCCTGATGCGGCTAGGTCTTTTCCAGTGGGTATCATCCATACATCATTGCCTATTTGTTTAGGGAAGCTATATTTCGTACTTTTGTGCCTTCATCATCATCCCAAATGTTCTTCAAGGATGATATGCATAAAATTTTTAATTTTCCCATCCCCATATTAGTTGTGCAGCCATCATCGATTGTCTTGGGAAAATACTTTCCAAGGTTTTATCAAAGAATTTGCTTCCCTGTTGAGTATCCTTATTCTGACCTATGCTTATATATGTTTAAGTGTCATCTCATTCTATTCTATGTTTCTTCATGTTCATTGAATTCTCAACTTTTTCTCTTGTGGGCTAGCTACATGGCCGATTGCTGCTTGAATTTTTAATGGAACAAAGTTTACACCACTCGCTTGCTTTGATTTTATACTCCATTAGAGGCTGATTTATGCGTAAACTACTGACAGAGTAAAAGGTTTATTGCCTCCGATTGTCTATTGAGAACAAATTATCTTCAGTGGTACTAGGTTCCGAATAGACACATGTGGGATGAGCTTCTGAATTTCTGAGGTTAAATATTACTTAATAGTGTAGATACGTGGGTATGTCTCACTATCTGAGAAAAAAATATTTTCCCATCCAAAACTTGGATCATTCTTTGTCATAACTGAGAAATAAGATATCTTTAAATATTTATAATTTCTCCCAAAGCATCTTACATTCTCATCGGCAACGCCTACTATCTCAGTGCAGACCTTGGCCATGAGCTTGTACCTATCCCCATCCTTGGCCTTAGGGCAGGCAGCCAATTAGGAAGAGCTCATCACGATCTTAGGGCCTATATTAGAAATAGATCATCCAAAGCTACTATATTCATGGCATCATTTCGCAAATCTATTGACAATGGAAGGTAATATTTTCTTTGACTTAATTAATGCATTACTTCCCTATTCCAGTCTGACAGCTTTCTTGAATTATTGGATTCCTTGTATTCAAACTGCCATTACTTAGTAAACGTTTGAATGAATATCTCTAAGTTCATATTATTGGAGGTAGATGATGGAAGCTCCTCTTCCAGCTCGTGCACAACACATGAGTGCCTGATTCTTCAAAGTAGACAGTATACGTCTCTTAAACAGTAGTGTTGCATTGTTCTCAGTGTGTGAGATCTAGTTTCTATTAGACTTTGGTGCTTTCCTGTTTGCTATCTATGAAAACACTATGGTTGCTCAGTAATCACTGAACTAGTTAGTTGAACAGTGATTTTTTGACGATTCAGGAGGAATCAAAACAAAAGCATTGCTTTTGAGGTATTTTGTCTACCGAGACATTATTTCGTGATCCATGAATAGATAATGTTTCCTTGTATGCAGAATCTTGGCTAATCGACAGTCTGCTGCTCGATCTAAGGAACGGAAGGCCCGCTATATATCTGAGTTAGAGCGGAAAGTTCAGACGCTTCAAACTGAGGCCACAACTCTTTCTGCACAGCTGACCCTGTACCAGGTCTGCATTGCTGCTTCCTGAAGAGTTCATAGTCTTGATTTGAAAGCATAATTTGAAAGGAAATGGTATCTGGGATTCCTTGAGAAGCATACCATAGATGGAATCATATTGATATACTGCGTTGATTTCATTTTTCTCGTCTACAAATTCATTGCTCCTTTTATGGGTGGCCTTTTCTTCTGGGTCTATCTTCCTTCATCCGCATTCATTTTACCCTATTCTTTCTTTTTCTTGATCATTTTCATGCCATGGATTGATCTTATGAAAGTCTTCTAAGGCATGCTGGTTGTCCTCTCCTTTTAAGCAGGGAATGTTTATTGACCATGGAACCCATTTCGTAGTAATATAAGTTCCTCCAATCGTACACTATATGAGCGACCATTTCTTTAAAAATAGATAGCTTCTTATATAATCTATATAGAACATGGGAGCTGATTTTCTTCTAGGCTTCGGATCTGCAACTTAGGGAAACTCTGCTTCATTTTCGTTTTGCTGCTGCTCTATTGATACCTAAGATTGCTGTAGCCCCTTCCAGCCTTGCATGCTACAATATAAAGTCACTTGCATGCTAACTTTTCTTCCTTCATCTCCCAGAATTTCCTCTAAAGGATAAGAGTTCCTTTCTTCGCCTTGAAAACCGATGCATTTATCAGTTTGCTCGTCATTTATCATTTAAGAAGCATAATCCCCTTGCTTCTCTCTCCTTCCCTGCCTCCCTCTCTGTAGAGAGACACAGCAGGATTGACCACAGAAAACGCCGAGCTCAAGATGCAGTTGCAGGCGATGGAACAGCAAGCCCAGTTGCGCGATGGTAAGCTCCAAAGAGAAACCCTGGAAATATTTTCTAGATTACTGCTTTCATTGAGTATCCCTCCCTAAGAAAGCCGATTATCTTGTTCTGAGTGATGGAAACTCGCTGGCCCTGATTCTTGATCTTGAGTTAGACCATAAAAACCTATTTTCAATTTTTTGTCACGATAAAGTTATATTGTCGAGCAAAAACCTTCACATGGGTTCATTTATCTTCAATGAACGAATGAGAACGAAGAAGAACGCTTTTGATCCCATGGGTTCGACGTAGTCTTTCTTCATATGCTTTTATTGCCCACTCTGTGGCTCTGTATATTTTTGTTCATACGTTAATGGAAGAGGGGAAGGAAGCCCCTTACTGTAGTTACCTTGTGCAATCACCCTTCAAGCTCTCTAAGAAACATCGGATGTTCTTCTGGGAGATTAATTTAGAAACTATCATTGATCTTCGTTTTCGTGTGGGCATGGCGGCAGCTTTGAACGAGGCACTGAAGCTGGAGGTGGAGAGGCTCAAGATCGCGACGGGGGAGTCGCTCGGCTCGGAGGAGGGCTTCGGGGCTCAGCCCGAGCACTTCGGGACCTCCGGCTTCTTCGCGCTCTCCGAGCAGCAGCAGCCGCAGCAGTACGCGCTCCGCCGCCCTCCGCCGGGCCCCATGCAGTTCCCAGGCGGCGCCGCGGCTGCGGCGGCGTTGCAGGGTCTGATGGGGGCCCCCTCTCAGGCTTCGGTGAAGTCCGAGGGCTCCCCGATCTCTGCAAGCGAGAGCAACAGCAACTTCTAACCGGGTTGGGTGGGGGATCTGAATTCTTTGTTCATGGCCCGGCGGCGGGTGGTATTTTTTATTCATTTGGGGCGCCTCTGAAATGGCGATGGCTTCTCCGAATTCAGGCGTGCTTTCTTCTGGATTGGTGTCTGCATTCTCTCTCTCTCTCTCTCTCTCTCTCTCTAGTGCTGGTTTCCTCTAGGGTTATCTCTGACCCCGCAGGTGGTGGTGCTTAGAGAGAGAGAGAGGGGCACATGAACGACCGTTAGGTTGGCGAGGAAGGTCAACTGGGCTTCTCCTCCATTGCCTGGTGGGCTGGATCGAGGGCTTGCCGACCCATCATCAAACTAGCCCTGCTGCAGCAAATCTGGTCTTACCCTGCGCCGACAACAGCATAAAAACGGGGAGGGAAGAAGAGTGCGTTTTCTTTACCGTTCCCCATTGTTTCCTCCGGCTCTCGCGGCTTGGTCTCGTCGCCGACAGATCTAGGGCTTCCACCTCTGTAATTCCCCGTCTTCCCCCTCTGGAATACTGAACGCGGCAGTAAATCCTAGCATCACAGCTGCTCGGTTCCGCGGGACCCTCTGACATGCGGTTGGTGCTCAGGGCCCTACTCCCCTCTGCTCTCCGCCGAGACGTGGAGTGCGCGTCCCGAGATTTGGTGTGACGGTGTAGGTTCTCGTCGGCTGGGATCGACGAGGGGAGAGGCTGTTGTTCCCCAGGGGAAAGGGATGGGTACCGGCGAGGGGTTCCAGCTCGGGACCGTCGGGGCGCTGAGCCTGTCGGTGGTATCGTCCGTCTCCATCGTGATCTGCAACAAGGCGCTGATTAGTTCGCTCGGATTCACGTTTGGTGAGGGATCTACTCGCCACTGGCTTGGTTGACTTTGCGCTCGGTTGTTTCCGTCCTCCTGATTGAATCGCTTCTGGCCACGGCGATTTCTCACACCTCCCATCCTCCCTTTCGTACCTTATTATTTGTTTTCTATTTATTTTTTTTGTCGTCACAGTATTCCGATGATGATCTATATGAGCTTGAGTGGTGTCATGCAAGGATATTCTGAGGAGAGGATTCTATATTTCCAATTGGTGTCGATCCCTGGCTGATGCGACTAGTTCGATCGTCGTTCGATGAGTGATGAGGATGTAGAATATCGATGGCAGTGAGGATTGCAGCATCGTGTGAACGGAGACTAAGATCATGTATAATATGAGAGACATTTTCTGGTTGCAGTTCTGTGATCTTAGATCACACGGGTTATAGAATTTGAGGTGGGAAAAATTATCTCTCATGCAGAATGTCTGCAACATTAGTATGGGGATTGTCCAGGTTTTCTTCGGACTAGGATTGTGTGGAAGAAGATACTGATTTTCTGATAATATTTCTGTGGCCCTAGATCACAGGAACTACGTAATTTGAGGTGGGAATTTTTTTTTTTTTCAAGAGGCTGTTTTCTTATGCAGAATATGAATGGTGATTTTAATGCCTTGACTGGTCGTTTTCATCACTGATTTTCCATTTCTCTCTATCCCGGATATTTTTTTTTCACCCTGTTCATGGTGTTCAGAGATATTGATATTTAAATCTGTTCACGATCTTCGATTCTTGAAATCCCTCTGTTGTCCACTCTGTCGCTGCTGGTTGGAGGACGTAAAACCATTCAAGTTCTTAGTCATTTCATTTCTAGCCCGTCTATAAACATAATCAAATTCACATGGATACAGATTCCCGGACCTTGATCTAAGAGAAAACTAAGGGTTCTACAAGAATTTCATGCAATTTTCAATAAACATCGTCATATTGAAAGCTGAATCAGAAGCAAATCAGATGATTTTTTACTTTTCTTTTTCAGTGAACTGAAGAAAAATTGTACGTTGTACAATGCTGATTTTGAATGTCTGAAATAGTTTTTTTTTCTTAAAATAGTAATCATGGTTAGTCTAAGATCTCATAGAACTGTTGATCTTGGAGGACAAGCACAGCACTTATGTTTGCAATTTATCCGATCATAACAAAGTTACAACTTTTTTAGGCCTGTGGGCATTTTTTTTCTGTGGATTTAATCGTGTGTTTTTGCCTATTCTTTTTTTCTGAAATAATTCGTATGATCTCCGATTTGACTTGTCATCATTTTTAATGAGATATGAGATAATGTTTATCCAAAAACACTGCCGTGCTAACCTCGTTTTCCATCATTGCAGCCACAACGTTGACGAGTTGGCATCTTCTTGTCACATTCTGTTCTCTACACACGGCGCTATGGATGAAATTATTTGAGCACAAACCTTTCGATGCAAGAGCGGTAATGGGCTTTGGCATTCTCAACGGAATATCAATTGGGCTTTTAAATTTGAGTCTCGGTTTCAACTCGGTGGGATTCTATCAGGTATTCTATCAACTTCTCATCTTTTGGACTCCAACGGATAGCCGAATTTATTTATTTAATAAATCATATCAATGTGGGATACTTATTCAAATTCGCTTTCAGATGACAAAGCTGGCGATCATTCCCTGCACTGTTCTACTGGAGACTCTTTTCTTCAGGAGGAGATTCAGGTCCGGATTTCCCCTTTAGGACTCCTTTTTTTTTCTTTCTTATGCTGACCCAGATGATGAAAGTCCGTTGACCCGTCTTCATACTCGGTGTGAAGCTAGGTCAGGAAGTCAGCGGATTTAGGAAGAAGGAAAAATGTCTTATTGTAGTTTATTTTTCATTTTAAAATATGACAAGCATCTTTTTGCTATTTAAGTCAATTAAAAATTGAAAAAAAAATGAGGGGAGAAAAACACTGAGTATTCCATGCGCTTATGCCTTTCCCTGCTTTACTCCGTTCTTGAAAAAAAATAAAATGCAGAATTGCTAGTTGGGTCACTACATCATTTGGTAATGACCATTGAATATGATTTTTTCCCCTTTTATGCTTCCTGTTCGTTCTTCATTGGATTCATCAATGGCTTGTCAACGATTTATTTATTTTTTATTCAATGACATGTTTCTCATAGAAAATATGATTTACACTTCCGGTGATGTAACGATTTTACCGCTACTGGTGACATGTATTTCATTCAATAATATATATATATATTTGACTAATCTTTTTCTCATTATTGCTACAGTCGAAACATTCAATTCTCCCTTGCGATCCTTCTATTAGGTGTTGGCATTGCAACCGTCACAGATCTGCAGCTGAATGTTCTGGGTTTCACTCTATCTCTTCTAGCAGTGATCACTACCTGTATCGCGCAAATTGTATCCTTTTTTTCAAGAAAAATTGGGGGAAATCTCTCTGCTCCTCTTATTTTTTATAATTTTCGTTGCATTTATTTATTACTGTTTGAGAGCTTAACTGATTGCCCTCAGATGACCAACACAATACAGAAGAAGTTCAAGGTCTCCTCTACCCAGCTGCTGTATCAGTCTTGCCCTTACCAGGCCATGGTCTTGGTCATTTCTGGTCCATTTCTTGATGGACTCTTGACCAACCAGAATGTCTTCGCCTTCAATTACACTCCCCAAGTCCTGGTAAGAAGGGAACCCTCTCCTTACCCTTCTCTCAAACCTTTTCTGGGTAAAAGCCCTAATTTCTCTCTCTCTCTCTCTCTCTCTCTCTCTCTCTCTCTCTCGATTTCAGGCGTTCATTGTGCTATCCTGCCTATTATCGGTGTCTGTCAACTTCAGCACATTCCTTGTCATTGGCAAGACGTCGCCAGTTACCTACCAGGTCTTGGGGCATCTGAAGACCTGCCTGGTCCTGGCCTTTGGCTACGTTCTTCTTCATGATCCATTTAGCTGGAGGAATATATTCGGAATCGCGGTTGCCATGGTCGGGATGATACTCTATTCTTACATCTGCTCGATCGAGAACCAGCACAAAGTCAACGAGGCCTCTGCTCAGCTGATCCAGGTATACCCATCTCTTTTTTCTTGGGCTTTTGGTACCAAAAGTCAGCGGATTTTACTGGCAAAGAAGCTTCTGGCTTTCCCCGGCAAGATCCTCAATGTGTTCTATAAAAAGAAGAAAAAAACCCTGCGTTTATGTTGGAGGGTTATATATTGACTATCTTGAGAGCCAGCACAAAGTCAACGAGGCCTCTGCTCAGCTGACTCTGGTAGACCCATGTCTTTTTCCTTAGGCTTCTAGTACCAAAAGTCAGCCTTTATGTCGGATTTTACTGGCAAAGAAGTTTCTTGACTTTCCCCGGCAAGATCCTAAATGTGTTCTATAAAAAGAAAAAAAGAACCTCCGTTTATGTTGGAGGGTTATATATTGACTCTCTTTAGATTATCCGGCTCATAGTCAATGGACGATGATAATCGGATCGGCTGTTTTTTCGGTGCAGGAGTCGGAATCCGATCCTCTCATCAGCGTTGAAAATGGATCCGAGATCGCCGCCGATGGCGTCGTCCCCCGGGCCCCGGGGTGGAGATCAGACAAGGATCTGAACGCATGAAAAGTCAAACACTTCCCTGATTGGCAGGGGCCCCGAGATTCTACTGCGGACCCACCCACGGAGCCGGAAGAGTCACGAAGAATGTCTGCCGCTTCCCATGATGGAGGTCAAACCAGGAAGATGGAGGTCAAACTATTTTGTGGGCCCGGATGTCGCAAGTCCCTTTTGACCCCGCTCAACCACTAATAAACCATGCTCGCCACATTGGAAGCCTTGTGTAAGTAGAAGGACGATAATAATATTATTTATTATTGTTTTATTATGTCCTTACTAGTAGAATATAGTCGTCAGCAGGCCCATCAGATTCACAGGCCCAATTAGGCCCATTTCCCCCTCCTTCCATTTTCTTTTTACTCATCATTTCCTTGAAAAACTCTGAGAAGAAATCAAATTTTCCGTCTTTTTAATTTCAGGGATTCTTTTTAGGCAGGCTTTTTATATTTTAAATATTCACACGGATGACGCTGCGATGCCCCGAAATCTCCACTGACCACGTGTGATACGACAGTCTCACGGACGGTTCAGATGGAGAAATTTGAATGGTAGAAGAGGGGGGGGAGGAGAGAGAGAGTAGAGTTGGGGCAGATTTGGGCCCACTTTGGCCCACTACGCTCTTTTGTCCATTCCGGCGTATAAATTCCCGCCAAGTTTCTGATGCGGCTGTTCGCATGGTTGTAGAAGGTTCCAGACTACGTATCCCAAAACCCTAGTGGTGAGGACGAGAGGGGGTCCCTAAGGGTGATCGATCTCGGCTGCGATGGTGCGGAATCTCGGTCCGTTGTGTTGGTGCGTGCTCGGTCTGCAGTTCCTTTCGCTTTAGAGGATCTTGCTGTCGCTGTTTTCCCGTCGATGTAACTGGTCCATTTGTGCTGCTTGCGGACTTTCAGGCGCAGGACTGGATGTCGCCTTAGACACGGGGGCGGAGACTTCCTGTTCGTTGCCTGCTACGATTGCGTGAAATGCTGACCGAAGATCCTCGGATTTTCATTCTCATGTTGTACACTCCTCGGATTTTTCATGGTGTTGTGTTTGGCTCTTAGATGGCTCCCTCGTGCTGTTTGGTTCCGGAGCGCAGGACTATCAGAAACGGAGGATTCATTTTATTTTTTTCTGAGTCTGTTACGTTTGATTTTGCAAGGCACGATCATCAAGAGGACCTTTGAGGAACATCGTTGGGCGAACCACCACTAGGGACGATGTCCTGGATTTATTTTTTCTCCTGATTTGGTTTATGTTTTTTCCGCTTAAAAATGCCATCCTGTGGTTATGATTACGTGCTTCCGAAACTTTATGCCAATGTACAACGGTGTGTTTCATGCGCGATCCACTCTCTCGCGGAGAGGGTGAGCTCTCATACTGAGAGGAAGAACCGCCAGCTACCTCTCCGTTTTAGAGCCAGGGTAACGGCCAGATAATTACAGATTACGTCTCTTTATGACTCCTTAAGCCCTTATTTTCGCCTATTCCTTCACAGGAGTAGTCATCTTCGATTAATTATCATTCCAAATAGCTTGCTACATCACTCGGAAAGAAGACTCGGTGGTTTGGTGCTTTTCTATATGCACAGCGCTTGCAGCAAATATCCTGTGAGGTTGAAGAGCGTCAAGATCAAGGTTCTCCATTGCGTCCGTCCGGTAAGATCAAGTACATTCATCTAACTGAGACGTTAACAATGTCAATCTCTAGCAGGCTTGCGATGCCCCAAGCTGGTCTCCGGAACTGAAGGATATGCACTTATTATGTTTTTTTTTTAATTGCTTATTATTGCCCTCCACCAGTTCATTGCCCCATTTTCTCTAACCCTCGAGCAAATCGCGACTTGTTTCCATGACAACGGATATTTTTTCACTCTGCCAACTGCTGCTTTCTACACGACCACCTTGTTTGTCATGCTCGCTAGCAGTGTTAGATGCCATCTCATTCCTGGTGATATATGCTGCTTTCGAAAGGCGTTGCATCCATCGCTATTTCTTTGACAATGGGTGTGTCGACGAAAGCATAGATCAACATCTTCGAGGGGGAAGGCGATTATTTCTCTTTGGTTGAAGGCTACCATCCTCGTAGTCGTCAAAGATGCCGTGTTTCCCTCACAATGTCTACAAATCAACCAACCCTGTACCCAGATGGGCGGCACTAGAAAGAAAGACCAAGCTTCTTCATTTTGCCAATCAATCCCTTTTTTTCTGATATTTTTCGGATTCTCTGGGCGATCTGACGAAGGTAATATGACTTAAAGACTCTGATTTTACTGCTTGCTGGCACACCTCGCCTTACTGATCGAGCTGTAGCTTTTTCAGATATCTGAGCCTTAACCGGGCGAGATCGGCAGTCGCTTAGTTGGCCTCACCGATATGATAAGATGCGGTATGTGATTAAGTCGTCATGGTCTGCTTGCTTTCTATTCTTCGCATAGCTCTATATTCTTCTTAGGACGAGAACTGACCCCTAAGCAAGACCAGGATGCGGTTTCTAGTAGAAAACTATGGGGGCAGAACCCGCCCAAACCAAGGTCACAAATCCAACCTACATTTAGAGAAGAAAGCTTGGCTTTGCCTTCCGGGTTGCCCCCTCCTCACTCGACCTTGGCCACCCCTCCCACGCCGGGCATGCCGCTGCTCTCTGCAACGGTCTCTCTGACGAACCTGAAAAGAAGCCAGAACCGAGTGACTCAACCGGACACCCAACCCCTGATCCCGCCGTGGTCCTCAGAATGAAATAGGTAGAGAAGTGTGTCGTATGTATATCTACCTGGCTATCTTGTCCTGAGAAGACTGTAGAACATAGATGGCGAGGATGAACGACAGCATCAGCCCTGGTTTGCCCAAATGGAACCATATAAATCCCAGAGTTTTGATTCCGCCAATAGCAGTGACTAGCTCTTGGTGGAATATGGGCACACACAACAATAATAGGAAGATTTGATTCGGCCAAAGAGCAGGGAATGTTACCTGATCCGAATAGGACATAGAACCCTGCGATGACATCCACTTCAGACTTCTCCACCCTGCCAAGATCCACACCCTTTCGCATCTCAGCTTTTGGAGGATATATTTCGAGAAGAGAGAAAATTGGGAGATACCCACCAGGTGTATCTAATGAGAACATGCTTCGGCCAGTGATCTGGAGTCCAGAATTGCTTCTTTATGTCTGGGTGGATTTCGATGTCTGAAATATATATGATTAAAGCATACATCAATAGTGTAGGGCAGCCATCAATCATAGTTGAACTAGAGCACACAGACACAGACACACCTAACCCTAGTTTGAACAAGAAAGTGAGAAGGAATTCTCTCTTGGTGTTCTGCTCACATTTGCCCACTTATGCCTGATGACCAGAACATGACAGAAACTTGGAAAAAAAAAAAACGTATTTTTTCTGTATAAACAATAGCGCACAGATAGGAAAGAATGGGGAGTAAGAAATAAGAAAGCAAAAAAAAAATTAAAAAAAAATCAAAATTACGTACAATGATGAGGCATATCCACAACTTTCGCTGTGACACCATGTAGATCATTGCCTGAGTACCTCTGATAAGCATCGCACAGCCACAACAAAGCTTCGGAGTTAAAACTCAAGTTAACTCGTAGAAAGAAAATATTGTTAAAGAAATGAGGTAAGCTTTTACCAGTTGCACATCGATCATTGGAACCTCTTCGCTCTTTCGATTTATCACAAAAAGCCAGGGAATAAGAAACTTCTCATGACCGACTTGAAATGATCTGCACAGAAATCATAACTCAGACTGAAAGATATACCCAGCGAAGATTCTGAAGAAATCTAGCGAAACCAAGCATGCGACCCATGTAATTGAACGAACAAAAATCTGCCACTAAACCGTGCAAGACGAAAACAAGTTTGGATGGATGCATTGACCTCGTTTCATTTGACTAACTCAGCAGTAGCAAGGGAAGGCTACAAAGTCTACTCGTGAAGGATCATTCATGAATCTCAATGTTGAAAAACTTAGCCAAGTCCAATGAAGTCAACCATATTTAAAAAAAAACGCTTGAACGAGTGGAACTTGGGATTTCAATGCTTCAATAGAATTGGATGAATTGGATGAATGGAGAACCGCAACACACTGTTCAAAGGAGCTCTTCCAAGGTGCCAGAGGCTTGCCATAACTTTAATTCGGCTTTTGTGTCTGATTTCTTATCCAAGGTATGGCATCCATAGACAATTGATAAGGTTGAATAAAGCCAAACTACCAAAGGATTCGTAATGGCCCCAAGAATAATAATAGTCATAAAATAATAATAATAATAATAATAATAACAATAATAATAATAATAATACCTCCTTCATAATTTGCCCATGGCATGCCGACGTTTTCCTCTCCTTCTCTGCAATTAGTTGCATCCTCTAAAGCATGCGGTATCAGTCTAAAGGTATATTCAATGAAATCCCCAAGTGATCAACCTGAAATCACCCAAAGGATGTACGGTTTTGTCATTTATTTTACCTAGTGAAGAAACTTTCAGCATCCTATTCAATGAAGGTCAAGGGTTCCTGATGTTTTCAGTAGAGTCCTAATCAACCAGCACACACATTCATTGACAGAGCATGGATGCTTAACTCCAATATGATAGCTACGCTTCTTTGGGAACGTAAACCCTACGATCATTGACCTACTGATCAGATTATACTTCAGCATTTCATCTAGGGTTGAATCAATGGCTGCATGCTTTAAGAGATCTCTAGAACTCGGGATGCGTCATCTTTTTCAGAAAATGAGCAAAAAATAAAACAAGGTAGAAAATAAGAGGCCTGGTGGCTATCAGAAATCAGGAGGAGCGACATACATTTTGTAAGGATCCGCGCCAGTGAAGCCAATAGGTTTCTGAATCGGAATCAGAGCCTGAAATATGAAGCCAATAGGTCAGGCCAGTCCTCGACGGCAGGAAGAGGAGGTCGAGGAGACGCGGATCCGAGCACCGAACCTCGCGATTGACCGCGAACATGGGGCAGTTGCGGCCGATCACATCCTCCCAGACGGTTCTCGACTGAAAGATTCGATTCACGGAGAAATCAATCCAAATGGCCGGATCGAGGGATGAAGGTAGGGTTTCGCCGCAGATAGAGAGGCCTCACCGCGTGGTACTGGCCGGCCTTGCTCATCGGAACGATGTCCCCTGGCCGGTATGCGAGGGAAACACGGAGAAAGAAGGCGATCAGCAGAGCTCCATGGAGTGGATGGCGGCGGCCTCGGGCCATCGCAGACGGCAGCCGGTAGAGGAGACCGAACAGAACACAGGAAGGAGGGGATACGATACTCCGCGACGACAGAACTAGGCGAAGGCATCCCCACCTTTGATAGTTTCAAAATATGATATTTAACCTTTAATATAATTATATATATGTACTCCCTAAAAATTAACCTACGATCCTCATCGGACGGCTGAGCATCGTTGTCCGATTCTCCCACTAAATGGGCCCATTATCTACACAGATGGGCTATGGGCCGATATTATGCTCTTCGGACTACAGAAGGATATCTAATTGGGCCGCTACCCAGTAGTGGGAGGTTTCTCGGGCTATCAAGCCCAACATGTGGCCCAATAAGGATTCTGCAACCAACCAAAGGCGTCCAATGGGCCCTTCCATCGCCGTGGCTACTGAAATTTGCCGTAGAATGATTCACGATAGCCTTTTAAACATGTAAATATCTTTATTAAACCTTGTTTTAAATAAAACTGAAGATTTGACGCGGACTCGGGGGATCATGAGCCAGTTAACTTTTGGGTATATTCCCAGTTGGGCCTTATGGGCCTCTTACCTCGGCCCAGTTCCTTCTCTCTCTCTCTCTCTCTCAGGATAATTAGAAGCGCAGACTAATACTACCCGCCTGGCAGCTACGATGAGATTCCGGCTTGTCGGCTGAGGAACGATGGATGGGGTACTGCAGCATCTACTCGTCTCAGAGAGGGAGAGAGAGGACGAAGCAAATGTTAGAGAGAGCGATGCAGTGAGCAACGAAACACAACAGTGCGTCCGTGCTCTGGAGTTTCTTTCCGTGCATGTCTCCCCCCCCCCCTCTCTCTCTCTCTCTCTCTCTCTCTCTCTCTCCCCTCTCTCTTTCTCCCTCTCTATGTAAGTGTGTACATGATGTGTACTAAGGAGTGGAGAGGCTGTAAGGGAGGCCGCCTGGGTTGGATAAGAGAGAGCAGAGTGGTCTCACAGGAGGTGGGCGGTCCGGTGAGATGGAGACGCCACGGTGGTAGTTCAGCTCGTTCGGTGTCTTTCTTGAGGCATTATTGCGGACGGCGCCCCGTCAACTGTCGTCTAAGACAACGCTGAGGTCGACGCCTGCCATGACTCGCCACCCGCCCACTGTTCATACAATATATTCCGTCCGTTAGCCAGATGGGAACCCCCCCGACTCTCTCGGTGTCCCTTCCTCTGCTCCGCTCTTCGTCCCTCTCTCTCTCTCTCTCTCGCCTCCTCCGTGCGTCTCTCGTTTGCTGCATCCCTCTTTCTCTCTTTCTCTCATCATCTGTCTCCTGCCCTCTCTTCCTCTCCTCGCCCTCCTCATCTGTTTCCCTCCTTCTCTCCATCCCTGTCTACCCTCCCTCCCTCCGTCTCCCTCTCCCCTTCTTTCCGTCTATTTCTTCCTCTCTCTCTCTCTCTCTCTCTCTCTCTCTCTCTCTCTCTCTCTCTCTCTCTCTCTCTCTTTCTCCGTCTCTTTCTCTCCTCATCCCTCTCTCTCTCCCTCCTCCCCTCTTCCCTCTCTCTCTCCATCTCTTTCTCTCCTCATCCCTCTCTCCCCCACTTTCTCTCCCTCCTCTCCTCTTCCCTCTCTCTCTCCGTCTCTTTCTCTCCTCATCCCTCTCTCCCCCACTTTCTCTCCCTCCTCTCCTCTTCCCTCTCTCTCTCCGTCTCTTTCTCTCCTCATCCCTCTCTCCCCCACTCTCTCTCCCTCCTCCCCTCTTCCCCCTCTCTCTCTGTCTCTTTCTCGCCTCACCCTCTCTTCCCCACTCTTTCTCCCTCCTCCCCTCTTCCCTGTCTCTTCCCGTCTCTTTCTCTCCTCATCCCTCTCTCCCCCGCTCTTTCTCCCTCTCTCTTTCTTTCCATCTCTTTGTCTCCTCATTTATCCCTCTCTCTCTCTTCACGTCTTTTTCTCTCCTCATCCCTCTCTCCCCCACTCTTTCTCCCTCTCTCTCTTTCTTTCCGTCTCTTTGTCTCCTCAGTTCTCTCTCTCTCTCTCTCTCTCTCTCTCTCTCTCTCTCTCTTCCCGTCTCTTTCTCTCCTCGTCCCTCTCTCCCCCTTCTCTTCGTACCAATCAAGGAGGAGGCAAACGTGGGTGGAGTAGAGATGGAATTTCGCTTCGGCTTTACGTTGGGCCATTCTTCATAACGCACTAATGAATTAATTAATTTAATATCAGGATATAAAAAAATCGATGCGTAATTTGCATTGCAAAGATATATTTATTAAAGAACGAATACATGAAAACTGACTAAAATTTATTAATTATTGCACCTAATATTAGTCAAACAATAAATATTGGGGGGTTAGGATAGGTTCTACCAAGCCCTCAATAGAGTCAAAAGCCCACCTCGCCCTTTGTCTTTACTGGTCCGGGCCCGGGCTTATCAACTCAAACCCAGCCCGGCCCGTTGGCACCCCCGGACATATGTGGAAGGGGGATGCCTTCATTAAAAATAGTTTTAAATGGCCTTTAAATGAACTTACCGAGCCAAGACATCTTTCGTAGGACCCGAACCAGGCTACTCGTAGATAAAAGCCCGAAAATGGACTATGGTCAACACCCTACCCGGACCTTCCCATGCATCCTTATTAAGATGGAAGGATAGAGAGAGAGAGAGAGAGAGAGAGAGCCATGTGACCATAAATACAGGCCCTTGACTTCGGATCCGGGCTTATCTCAAATAAGCGCCGGGCCGGGCTAGGGGCTTTTACCGGCCCGTTATCGCCCCTAATTTACATCGAATATTGGTTTACTTAATCCTACGCATTGAACTTGGCAGAATTTCAGACAACTCGGCCGGCGGTCCCCCTCCCCGGTGCCATGATCTCCCATTGTTCTCATCCATTGACGTCGCACCTAACACTGCTCCGTCACGTGTTTATACATCTATCGTTATGAAGATTTATGAACTATGTTGACGAATCAATAACCATGCTAGACGTCATCTAATTCGAATAAAGTTAGTATCTCACCAATCAAGTTTCGTAGGTCATCATTTTTCGCATATTTCCAACCTAAGGTTTTTGTTTCGGGATTCATAAGATAAATCGAAGACAGGGAAAGATGAAGACGTGCTGTGGATTAGGGTTGCTACCGGACCAGGCCGAGCCAGGAAATGTTCACCTGCTAGAGAGAGAGAGAGAGGGGAAGAGAGAGAGAGAGGGAGATAGATAGGGGGAGATAGAGAGGGGGGAATAGAGAGAGAAGGAGATAGAGAGGGGGGGAGAGAGAGAGAAGGAGATAGAGGGAGAGAGAGGGGGAGATAGATAGATAGATAGATAGATAGAGAGAGAGAGAGAGAGAGAGAGAGAGAGAGAGAGAAAAGAGAGAGAGAGAGAGAGAGAGATAGAGAGAGAGAGAGATAGAGAGGGAGGGAGAGAGAGAGATAGAGTGGGGAGAGCGAGAGAGAGAGAGAGATAGAGAGAGATAGAGAGAGGAGGGAGAGAGAGTAGAGAGAGAGAGAGAGAGAGAGAGAGAGAGAGAGAGAGAGAGAGAGAGAGAGAGAGAGAGAGAGAGAGAGAGAGAGAGATAGAGTGGGGAGAGAGAGGGGGAGAGAGAGATAGAGTGGGGAGAGCAGAGAGAGGAGAGAGAGAGAGAGAGAGAGAGAGAGAGAGAGAGAGAGAGAGAGAGAGAGAGAGAGAGATAGAGTGGGGGGAGAGAGAGAGAGAGAGAGAGAGAGAGAGAGAGAGAGAGAGAGAGAGAGAGAGAGAGAGAGAGAGAGAGAGAGAGAGAGAGAGAGAGAGAGAGAGAGAGAGAGAGAGAGAGAGTTTCCTCGGATCATTTCTTCACCCCACATATATCGTATCTGTATAAAACAATCATTTACACGCACTGAGGACAGATGTTCACGTGCTGGGACGAGTTAGGAGGTGAATACCCAACGCCTTTCGAATTGATGTGGGGAAGGGGAGGTTGTGTGGGGGACGGGCCTGATGTCCCACCAGATACTGCCTACCGTCACACTTCTAGAGAGACAAGGCAATGAGGAGAAGATACCGAAGAAGAAGAAGAAGAAGAAGAGAAACATTCTAGCGGACGCCTGGTCCTACGTGACACGATGCCGATTCCCCAACAACTGAGATGGCCGGTGCATGGCGGGCCGTTTTCTCATTAAATGCCCGACTGGCCGGGCGGAAACGGTCGACAACACTGTTCTTCCTCACCGACGGTTCTTCTTTTCTATTAGTCCCATTCAATGGCTTAATCCTCTTTTCTCTCTTTCTCTCTCTCCCTCCCTTCCTCTCTCTTCCCCTCTCCGTCTCTGTCTCCCCCTCCCCCTTCTCTCTCTCTCTCTCTCTCTCTAGCCGTCACTGTCGAGGCAGGAGCTCGGTATCGACCGTCACATGGGACGGTATGCCCTCGCTGGTTTTCGGGCTGCCCGCGTAGCCATGGAAAGGAATGTGTCAATGGTGGCATCAATGCGGCCCGAGGACCATCTCTTAATGCGCGAGGAATCACTCACATGTGTCTTTATATACGCAGTCGAATAAATAATATATATATATATACGCATAGATTGAAGTAGATGTCGTCTAATTAACAAAGGGAAATAAAGGGCCCTGACGGGCAGAGGACCGACCGCCACGGTTTTTCCTTCGATAGGTTTACGATAACCCATTAAGTAGAGTGCAGGGGAGGTACGTAGGCTGCATGGTGGAGATGGGTCCACCGATTGGACGGCTGTGGATGGGGAGCTCCGGGGAGAACACCACGCCCCGCCCTCTTCGCACAGCGAGATGCCGCCGCCGCCGACTTTCGGCCGCCATTCCTGGGCTGTCTCATTCGCGACTCGAGATAAGAACAGCTCCTTCGTGGGAACACCAGTTATAACGGGAGGCGAACAAGGTGACGTCTCTCTCTCTCTCTCTCCCACTCTTTCTCTCTCCTCTTCCCAGTGAAGCCGAGGAAGACGGGGCGGTGAGCTGGGCTGGGCCCGCCGGACAACGCCGAGCTCTGTCGGAGTGAGCCTATGAAGCCCGGTCCGGCTCGACCCTCAACATCAGCCCTATAGAGAGAGAGAGGACCCGCCACGGCGGTGATAGTAGAGTGGCCATGTGTCAAGCAGAGGGGCTTTAGACATCTGGGCTTGACTCAGTCGATGCGTCAACCATGCCCAGATAGATCCCATTTACGACTCCAACTCCGAGGTGGGCAGGTGGTAGACCATCAAGTTGTTGGTAGTTAGCGCCCATATTTTATCTACATATTTAAATTGGAATTTCAGAGGTATTCATTATAATCGATAAATATAATTTGGAACCTTATAACCATGGCAAGTAACATGCAACTTCTATTTTTAGTAAAAATCATTTGACTATTTACTAAATAAAGGGGAAAATGGCCATGGGTCAAATGAAGGTTATGTGACGAAGATCACCATAAATTTGCATGTATATTTTACTTGCTTGGCTTAAATTAATTCGACTACTGCAACTTATCGAGCATGCAATCATGAAGGTGGTCCTTCTACTCGTATAAAAATATTCACTGCCTTTGGACGCCGCAGGTCGCCGGTCTCCTGTCCTCCCTCCGTCCCTCCCCGAGGAGATACCACGTGAAGGTCCCCCTTCCACCCGTCTCCCACAGAAACTCCATCTCCCTTCAACCCCCACCCCCACCCCCCTTCCCCACAACTCCTGGACTACTTCTATCCACAGAACCGCACCCTCATCGGCTTCCTTCTCACTTCGGTTCACCGTGAGGAGAGAGGAGAGTTAGAAACAGAGAGAGATAGAAGGAGAGAGAGAGAGAGAAAGAGAGTTAGGAGGAGAAAGAGAGAGAGTGAGAGAGAGATATAGAAAGCGAGAGAGAGAGAGAGAGTTAGAAAGAGGGAGAATTAGCGGTCTGGTTGCACGCGCAGCACGCTCACCGATCTTGTCTTCCTCCTCTGCTATCGCCTGTAACATATAGAGACGTTCACCACCGACCGCATGAAGCCAGTTAGGTGGAGAAGTGCCGACAGAGTCCAGCGGAAAGGCTTCCGGGAAGGAGACGAGGAGAGGTGCGAAATCTGGCATCTCTCATCTGGGAATAAGACGAGATTAGGTGGTCCTCGGAGTTGAAGGTTCTCGTGGAGATGACGGTTGGAGCCCGGATCGCCAATGGAGCAGTTGCCGGAGATATCATCTTCATCTCCAGTGACCCGGATACGGCCAGGCAATAATATCTGTGGGTCTGCAAGCTGCATGGCCCCAACTGAGATCTTCTGATCGCTATGGAGATCTGATTCTCCACGGGATCTCCTCTCGGTCTGCGATCCCACCATCGATCAAAACCCTAAAAGACGAGGAGGGCTCTCGGCCACGGCGGAGGGTATCCCCGTCCAGAAACCCTAACCCCGACCCTGGTCTGGATTTTGATCCATGTAGATTATCGGGTCGAAGATTATTTAATTCCCAAACATTTTATTCAGAGCATGCTAAATAAGGCATGATAATACGGTTTCGTTGAAGAGAATTCTCCTATTTCCCACGATAGTTTGGTCAATTAATGAAAAGGCTACAGGTTGTACCAATGGCATGTTCATCAACAGTGCAGCCTCCATCGTCCGTACTGCGGCCCCCCACCCTACCCATGCCGGATCTTCGGCACCGCAGATTTCAAAATCCCACAATCCAAACGGATAACGGCGCCAAGTATCTAGGGCGACAGACGACGCTACACGCGTCAATCGTTTTCTCTGGTGAAGAATGTAGGAACGAACTGCACTTTGGACCATCCTACACTGACGCAATGAAGAATGTAGGAATGACGCCCAAGGACCATCCTAATGCCCGTGCATGGCTACGTGCCTACATGGGCTACAAGGTTGATGGCATATTCACCATCTCAACATCTAAGTGCTGTTATCCACATATCTTCTTTTTATATATTAATTGTTTTCTTTATTTTATCTTATATTTATTATTATTATTTATACGTCGAGAGAGAGAGAGTAATTTTCTCCATAGTAGAATGTAGGCGATCTATGGACAATCCTAAACCCGGCAATATCTAGACATCTGTATAATCTGGTCGGATTTATTACCATTCTGTTTCTTTATTCACATTGACTTAAATACATATATAGTTATATATGGAGAGCGAGAGAGAGAGAGAGAGAGTCGTTTTCTCCGGTGCAGAGTGTAGGCGATCTTATAGAGTATCCAATGGTCAGGGTAAATCCACGCATCTGCCTCAGGTAGTGGATATACAGTGGACATCATTTATCAAGTTAGTTCTTTCTTCCACACATAAAATATATATAGAGAGAGGGGGGGAGAGAGAGAGAGAGAGAGAGAGTCGTCTTCTCCATCACAGCCTGGCTTTATCTATCTTATCTATAAAAGCTGCCGAGATATGTAATGAAGTAACGTATTACCTCTTCCTTCCGGGAGAGAGAGAGAGAGAGAGAGAGAGAGAGAGAGAGAGAGAGAGAGGGGCAGGCGCGGAACACTGTTGACTCGGCCCGCAAGTAGACAACTCTCCCGACATAATACACGGTTTAGAGGACCTTCAAGCTCACGTGCGTGTTGTCGTGTGTCCCGGGCTACACGGAGCCAGAGCCCTCCACGTGGCACGCGCCAGAGGCCAGCCTCGTCCCCCCCGCGGCCCCGCCACCCTGAGAAAATCCCCTCCTGGCCGCGCCAGGTGGGCCCCGGTCTGGCCGCACCGGGCCCGAGCCCTTGTCCCTTGGGTCCGATGACCGGCCCAAGCCCTCTCTCCCCCTTCCTCTCCAATATGACAACGTTAGGACAAGGAGCAATAAATGGGGTTCGATCTCTATAGTTTGAACTTTTTTAGTTTTATATTGAATGCGGCCACTTGCCGGAAAGAGGGGGCGGCGGGGCGGAGGGAGGATGTCCCATCTCATCATCGCCGGCGGCTGCGACCCCGCGGAACAGTTTTTAATGTCCAAAGCCTGATCCGACCAATGATCTTGGCGGCTGTTTGCCAGGTTTGTCGCCGGCGGCATCCTCCGACGCCCACTTGACGTCGCTCGGAGGAGTTCTCCTCTCACTTGTGACGCGGATATTCAGCGCCTCCAGACGAGAGGGGAGACCTCTTCCCTCGAAAATCTGAGGGAGAGAGAGAGAGAGAGAGAGAGTGAGGGTTGTTGAAATGTAGGGGAGAGAACGGTGTATACAGTTTCTCTCTCTCTCTCTCTCTCTCTCTCTCTCTCGCTATCGAAAATTAGATTGTTTAGATCTACGGTGGAGAGTACAGGACCAGAAGGGTGTCTTCTAGGAGTTGCCAAATCAAACGAATCATGGAGAACTCTCTCTCTGCCTCTCACCTCTCACCTCTCTCCTCTCTCCTCTCTCCCCTTCCCCTCTCCCTCTCCCCCCCTCCCTTCTATCTCCTTTTCTCTAGCACGCACCGTTCGGAATTAGATAACGTAGATCGACTTCGGAAGAGAACCTCAGAAGGATTATTTCCTCAGAGATGACAAATGGAAAAAATATGGAGAAAACCCTCACTGAAATGCTTCACCTAAACCAGATAATCTAGAGATGCACTCGCCAAGACAACGCCAAAGGGAGTGTTATCGGACCAAACCCTCGCATACTTGGGGAGTTTAATGGCGATCTCCTCTTCGCCCTCCCCAGAAGAAGAAAAGGGGTTTGGGAGGAGCAAGGGGTCGCGGCTTCCCCATCCAGCGAGGTTGCTCTTCCGGGGGCCTTCACCGCCCTCTTCATCCATCGTATTTATGAGCAATCAATTCCCTCACTTGTGATGAACTCGGAGCGTTCCAGGAGCAGCTGCCACTCATTCGTCAGCGCGTTCCCCCATAGATCCAAATCCTTCCACGGTCATTGGTATCTGTATCTGGGACGTAGAAGAAGCAGTGGAATAAGAAGAGATGCGGGAGAGGGGGGGTGGGGGAGAGAGAGAGAGAGAGGCGGGCAGCAGAGAGGTAGGGAATAGACCGAGGTAGAAATGTGAGAAAGATGGATGAATAGATGAAACATAGAGAGAGATAGAGAGACAGCCAGAGGTATAGAGAGGGAGATACGTGTATACAGAGAGACAAAGAGAGAGATCGTCGTCATCTCAGGGAACAAGAGAACGAAACTGAAACCTTGGGACTCTCCTGCGATGATGCCATCTACCCTTGTTTGAACCTCGCCGTCAGAGTCGGAGAGAAGACGCGGTAAATAAATGGGTCAGGCGCCTTCCTAGAGTTCCCCCGGCGGGGAGGAGCCGGAGTTAGTAGAGAGCTCGCTCACCTTCAAGCCCGATAATCATTCCCAAATCCTCCGTGCTGTCGACGTCAATGGAGCGTGCTACTAACACGAGGCTGGGTTCATCAGCTTCGGCCCACCGAACGCCGTATGAAAAGAGACGATGTAGGGCAGACGAGGGGAAAGACGACGGCCACCGTCCATGACAGCGAACTGTCCAAGCCCATACGGGCCACCCCCTATCCTCCCCACCCCACGAGAACTTCGATCGCGATCTCAGCTCGAAATGATTCCATCTCTAAGCTAATCTCGCCGTTCTTCCTCCTCGGAGAAGAAGATCACGGGACGGAATCTGGGTTCTGAGAGAGATTCGCGCTGGGGAAAATATGACCGCGGAGTTTTGGATTGAACTACCCACAGTCGAGTTAAAAATGAGAATAGTGACTGCAGTCTGATGCCCCCTAGTTTGATGGATCTCTAACTTTCGAGGCAGGTTATATCTTCTCCAATGGGAGAATCTATATTATAGGACTAGGAATGACCGCGGTTACAGATTCCAACTTTCATTTCACTGTTTGGTTCGTTGAAAACGAGGGAATTCTTGGCCCTCTGTCCGTAAACCCTGGACGCTTGTTCCCTTCCACAGAACGACATTACACGTATATACTGACGTATTTTCTATTTGTTCTTTGCATTCAGGGAGACAAAAGGGGAATTTTTTTTACACGGGATCTGAAAGAAGAGAAATAATCTACTCTATGAGCATATACTATGCTTGTTCAGCGTGATTATCAGTGGGGGTGAAGAGGAAGATGAGGAAGAAGACGTAAAACAGGAACTGACAAATCCAACAGTGAAGAGGAATTATCTGCAGTGTCTCGGCTTGTGAGATTCATGGCGTCTGCGGTCAGTGAGATCTGACCAGATTTGCTCGAAGGCCTTGACGATGACATCGTGGTACTCGTTGGAGTTGAGGGAGAGGTAGCAGGCGAGGAGATCCTCCAGGTCTTTGGAGGAGTTGATGTTGTTCTCTGCGATCATCTCCTCCATGGAATCTCGGAAGTCCCTCTGAGGGTCGGAGGAGAACTTCACCACGGCGAAGCTCTGGGTGAGGCACTTCCTCGGGGCCGAACCCCCCGCCGACGCCGCGGACGCCGCCGATGCCGCAGACCTCCTGCCCCGCTGGGCTTGGATGTTCTTGGTGGCCAGCCTCGGAGAGCTGAGCCGCATCCTCAGACCTTGAACACCGTCAGGAGATCTCCTGAAGGAGGGGGAGCGGATCTTCCTGTCGTCTCCTTTCCTGGGGGGTTTTGTGAGAATTGGAGGGAGGCGGACCGGGGGGGGCCTTGACAAATCTTCCTCCTCGTTGGGCTTTCCGGCGGCGGAGGAGTCGCCGCTGGAGCCGCAGTGGTCGTAGCTTTCTGAGACGATAAGCTTGTCGGAGAAGGGGACTTCACCGCCGTTCTCGTCGCTGGAGACGGACGTCAGGAACCTGCTAGAGGGCCTGCTAGTCCCCCGGCGTGTCTTCTTGGATTTCCGCGGTGGGTCGAGGGGAAAATGGGTGTGGGAGACTCTGGGGTTGACCGGAGTATTGGGGAGAAGCTCCTGCTGGCTAGGGATGTAGTAGGAGCTTCTCCCCGGCTGGTAGGGCTGCTGCGCTTCCACCGTCGGCCTTGGCGGCGGAGGGTTGACTTTCCTACCCCCCTTGCTCATGTCCTTGAGCTTGTAGAACCATGCATTGGGCATCATGTCGGCCATCCTGAACTTGTGGTTCCCCATACAAGAACACCAGAAGAGGAAACAAAGGAAGAGAAGGAAGAAGAAGCCAACAGAGAGAGAGCGAGAGAGCGAGAGAGATCCGTTTCTTCGTCAATCTAGACAGCTCTGGGCTCCAATGATCCTCCTCTTCTTCCTCACTCTCGTCTGGTCTGTGGGGACTGTAGAGGGGGGACGGCTAAATAAGAAGAGGGAGAAAGGACGACGAGAGACAGAGAGAGAGAGAGAGAGAGAGGTGGGCCCACCTTGGACGAAGAGAACAAGAGAGAGAAAGCCGTGGAGGTACGAACTGACTGATGGGCACCTCACCTCAATGGTCCTGTGTGAGAGAGCTCTGCCTGCCATCGTCATCCTCCTCCCCCTATCCCCAGTTACTCGTCTCCTCCCCACATCGCCTCTTCCAGGTCCCCTTGAACGTAACCAGTTCGACAAAATGCGTTAGCAATCCGTCATGTTTCACAGCGCAGACGACGACCGACAGCCTGGACGGACCTGATCCACGTCGAGGCCTCTTCGCCCGGCCCAAGTTAAATTTAATCTCAGGGAGGGGCCCACTTACCGGCCCATCTATGGCCAGAGGGGCGGATATTGGGCCGGTCGGCCTTCCTCCGGAAACGGACCACCGTATTTGATGACGTGGTGGAACGGCCACACCAGGTACCCTTGTGCGCCCCGCTTCTCCGGTCCCGGATAGTGGACAGGTGGAAATGTGGGCCCCTTATCCGAATCACGAAGCTGTGGATCCGTCAATCCCACACCCTGGAATATTCCTCAAATTAGACACATTTTTTTAAAAATACAACTTTATTACTTAAATTAAATTGTCTAATCTCAGGTGACCAGAGTATAAGCCACGTGGCTGTCCAACTGGCGATATCCTCTCTTCCTCTCCGATCCAATTGCCCGCACAGTTCGCCAGCGTGGAATGCCGTGCTGTCGCCGCCTTCTTGCCGCTTCAGATAAAGCTTTCTAGATTGGGTAATGAAAATTCCCACCTTATTAGTTCTAGAAAACAACCGATATCCGAATATCCTTTAACAAAAGGCCCGCGTGGTGCTTTATCGGCTCTTACAAGGTCAAAAGGAGCTGCCAACCCCCTGTGGGGTCCACTCCTCTCAAAGGGATACTTTGACCCATTAATGCCCGTCCTCCATCTGGGAGTCGTCCCCCGTAAATGGTAAAGGATAACCTGTAGAAGTGTTTTTTTTCCTTACACGAATTTCTTAACAGAAATGGAAACGGACTCTCGTTTAATGCAGCACTCCCCAAAAATAGTATCCTGTAAGCCTTTTCTGGGTTTGTCAAATTATGGGCCTGCTTTGGAAGCATCCTTGCCCGGGAACGAAATGGGCCCGATTTTGGGCCTATGAAGATAATGGGCTAGGGAGATTACTAGCCAAGTAATAAAATAAGCTACGTGATCATGGGTCGAACATTCTGACGTGAGAGAGAGAGAGAGAGAGAGAGAGAGAGAGCGAGAGAGTGAGCGAATGGGCTATAAGTTTCTGGCCCCCGACCGGGATCAACTTTCTTTATGGGCTTCACATTGGGCCCTTACGTCGGCCCAAGGTTCTACCAGGCCCAACTTAGACTCCCTGGACACGTGTATATAAATATTCTTGCATTTTTTATTTTTAAATCGCGTGAAAAGTACCCACACGTGCGGGGAACCCCTAAAAGTACGTAAATACGTACGTATACGTGAAACCCCGCGGCACGTGGAAGGGAAAGCTTCCCAAAAACCGGCCTCCTTTTGGGAGGTCTGACGGCGGTGGGGCCGGGCGTTCGTCTGCTGCCGCCGGCGATGAGACGTGGCCATCAGTGAACAGGGCGCCGCTCCCCTGCGGCCGCCGGCGCCACCAGGGCCTGTAAAGGGATAAGGTTCTCTGCCGGAGAAGCTTACAACGGCTACGGAACAAGCCGAGCTCCGCCGTAGCCGGAGCCGCCGCAGGGCCCCCTCACATTCGGGCGACGCCGCGCCGGCACGGGACATCTCCGGCGTGCGGTGGCGCCGCCGGGGTTGCCGCCGGTGGGGCTCCTCGTTTGCTTACTTACTATCTCCATTGCTCCCAGTGGTGTGTAAAGGCCGCATTTTTTTATTTCTTACCTAACACACGAGAAGATCAGGAGATGGGCAGCCTATGAATTTTATTATCATACAACCTCGTTATATCTTGAATATATGGCTCATTTTGATTCATCTGGTTTGACCCTCGTGCTCCAGATCGTCTGGCTCAAAAGAAGAAAAATCTAATTATCTGTTAATTATTTCTTATGGTACGAATGATCCATCGCGTGGTGTCATAACTCCTCCCTCGCTCTCTCGCTCTCTCACTCTCTCTCTAGATTATTCATCGGGCTTTTGTCTGGAGACGGGCCAGCTCCCACCCGGGCCAAGCCCGTTGACTCTCAAACTGGCGAAGGAGGTGGCCGCCAGGTTCCTCTCTCTCTCTCGCTCTCTCGCTCGCTCTCTTTCTTTCTCTCTATCTCTGTGTGTGTGTGACAGTGAGAAGCATCGGGGGTGGCGAACAGCTTAGCTGCCACGGGGGGGGGGGCTCTCGAGCGAGGGGGACTGGGCCTCTGAGGGCGAGCTTCACGAGCTCGAGTTCAAGAAAGACTCTGACTCGTCGAGCTGGATAAAGAAGAACGGGGTCCACCGCTCCACTTTGCCGGCTGAGCCAGCACCCCCGCCATCGATTGGACGCCACCCCCCTGGAACACGGGGGCGGCCATACGATTCTCTCGATCCGTCTTCCGAGCTACGCCCTCCACTTTCTCTCTCCTGAAGAGAGAGAGAAAGAGAGAGAGATTGCGGGGGAGGAAGGAGGAAGGGAGAGGAGATGCAGTGAGATTCGCTGAAAGCAGGGCTTCACATGACTTGTTGAATCCCGAGCTTGTCCTCTTCGAAGCGGCGGCGAGCGAGATCTGAGGAGGCAGCAGCGGAGACAGGGATTTAGGGGGCGGAGGGGCTCACAGGGAAGTGTGGGGAGGAGAGAGAGAGAGAGAGAGGACGAGTGTCTGAGATCTCGAGGCCGCGGTGCGGGTCGCCTTCATGGACCTTGTCAGCGGAGGGAGGAAGGGGAGGTGGAGACGGGGGAGGAGCCTGCTCCGCCTCTCCTTCTGTTTCTTCTCCCTCTGCGCTCTGCTCACTGGCGGCGCCGCCGTCGGCCCAGGTGAGAGTCCCCTCCCTTATCCTAAGTACACCTCATTTCCAGAACCATCGTCATCATCAGACTCACTCAGTTTTCTTGAAAAAGGAAACCTTGTTTCTCTCTCCCGGTATTCCCTCTCCAATGCAGAAAGACGGAATTCCCCGAACCCAGGAACCTCTCTCCCTCAGCCACCGGTCGCCGTCGTCCTCTCCGGCGTCCCGCTTCATCCACGCCCGCCGCCGGAGACGGCGGGTGAAACGGCGAAGCCCAGTTGGTGGAGGAGGCGGCGGCGGGGGAGGAGGAAGAGACCGGCAGGGACAACGACGACGACGTCGGTGGCCGCAGCGGCGGCGACGTGGAGCTACTCGGTGGGGCCCGGGTCGTACCCTCCTCGCTGCGTGTCCAAGTGCGGCGTCTGCACTCCGTGCAAGCCAGTTCACGTGGCTGTCCCGCCGGGGCGCCCCGTGATCGCCGAGTACTACCCGGAAGCCTGGCGGTGCAAGTGCGGCGGCAAGCTCTACATACCTTGAAGAAGAGGAAGAAGAAGGAGACGAAGAAGCCCGTTATGGAACGTGCACAGACTATGAAAGGGGGGGATCCAAGGCCTGTCCAGGGGCTCCGCCGGGGATTCCAACGCCGGCGGCGCCGCCCCCGGTGTTTAGATTTGGATCGACTTCCTTTGGGCGGGTGAATGAAGGCGTAAATTCGGTTGGGACCCTCTTTCTAGCATATTCGTAGCGTTATTAGTTTAATATGATGTGAATCAAGAGCCGCGTGGTCCCTATTTTTTATCATTTAGTTTTGGCTATGGTATATAGTCGGTGACGACCATCTACCCTAAATCAGAGCGTCTATTGTCAGGGCTCAAAATCTGCCATGATCATCACACTCCAGACTTGACTTTGACCATGCCGAGCAACCCAAGTACTCTTATGTCTTCGTAAAAGCAGAATGGAAGACAAACTGCAAATGTGTTATGCGCTATGAATGTGACCCTCAAAATATCAAAAGCAAGATAATATAGATGGCAACATTATATGTTAATGAAAAATCACTAAGAAGTTAGTCGGCTTTAGAACTCTATGTTATTTTTATGATAGAAAAATATGAAAAAGTAAATTGGTAACACACTAAAATAATATAATTATATATTTAGATGATCTAGATTGTTGTTTATGCCATATTTGCAATTTTGGAGTTTGTAATTTGAGGGAGAGAGAGAAAGAGAAGAGAGAACTTCCATGCTTATCTTCTTACTCCAACCAGTTTAAACAAGAATTCTTCATCCTTGAGCACCTAGTAAAAAAAAAGATCAACTACTGCTCAAACCATCCAACTATATACTACACCTACATTTCCACAACAAGAAATTAGAGGAATCAAGCCTCTAAAAAATTTGTAGTTGAATAAAATGTGAATGTTAAGCTATTCACATTGTCGATTTATTTTGAAAGGTAATTATTAACTTGAATAACTCTCTCTCTCTTCTCAAAACCCATAAAGGCATGAATTTAGAAGAAGGTATATGAGTGAATTATGAGTTAACTAGAGATGTAATGTGACATAAACTTAAATATCATATATTTCACTAATTATTTAATGAAACCCAAGGACATGCTTCTTAAAGAGTGTAGTAGGTAAGTTAGATCTCTCCATCTAAATTTCTACATAAATATGTAATGTTTATGTCAAACTGCTCCAATTAAAAATCTCACATAGCTATTGTAGTAAGCATAATTGCTATCAAATAATGCTTCACCATTGGTGATAAAATTTTATTAAAGTTGATACCTTTCATTCACTCAAGTATTTTTGATTTTAAAAAGTATAATATTTGGTTAGTTCTATTCTCGAAAAAGCTTCTTTTCTCTTGTACTCCCACTTACAACTAATTGACTTCTTGAACTTGAGAATTTTGATTAATTCACAAGTTTCACTATTTTGAAGATTCATCTATTATTATGTAGTAGTTCTCTATTTTATAATGTCCTTATTCTCAATATAGTCATATAATGTTATAGGTTTAAAGAGATAACAAGAAAATTTTAATTCATTGTATAAGAGAAACCTATTAATATATTGACTTTTATTTTTTAATGTCTTGAAGTAATAGAGTAAATATCTTTATGATTTAGTTAGTATAGAACAATCAACATGATATGAATAATTATCTAAATTTTTATTAGTTTTTGTCTTTTCATTCAACTTCACATTAATTCAAGTTCTCATTAGAAATAGTATATTATATTTTCTTCAATATTAATTTTGTTGGAGTTATATGACTACCTGATGTTAGAATCTCATATAAGAAACATTTTGATGGTGACAAACAGATTTAGATAAGATTGGCTTATACATAAATGTCTAGATACAATCATAAGTGTTTTGAGGAGATGCATAATGATAAGTAAAATACACAATCATGATTATGTTTAAAGATGATGAATGCATGTATTGAGCATATACATGCATGCAAATATTTCATGACACACTTCAATTTATTACATGAATATGCTTGTAAAACATATTACGAATCGATAAACATAAGAACATTAGTACAAGGCATAAAGTATGAATCATATGTATACTATCTTATCCATGAGATGATCCTTTGTTAGATGCTGCATATGATGAGAGTGCAATGAAAGTCATACTCTATTAGATGTTCACATCAGTTATAATATTTTAAATATATGAAGAATGACATGTCATATCTTGGAATCAATCATAATGAATGATTATATTCGTAACCACGAATGTTAAACATATGAATGTGGTTGAACATTAGAGAATCATGAACTATGATTTATTATAATGCAATCATAATTCATTCATGTAAGGGTTCATCATGAATATTTCTTCGCCACACTTTTGATATGGAAGCAAAATGAGGAGATTTGGTATGCTAATTAATAAAGGATACACGTATTAGTTTATTCAAGAATACTTGATTCATGGTACAGATATGTTGTATTGATCTCACACAACTATTTGAATTTATCTTATTTTAAGTACAAGGAGACATTAAAAAATCTATGAAGGTCTTAGAAGATTTAATGTACAAATATACACATAAATATCTCTTAATGGCAATGGAAAAATAACGATGACTATATTTCTCTTTGATATATATATATATATATATATATATATTACAAGAAAAAGTAACATTTTCCTTTTGGTATTTGAAAGTGAGACTGTTCTAGATGGGTATCCTACATCGAAACTGAATTCCTTTTGGTTAAAGAATCTCTTTCTAGTTGCTTTAGAACAATTAGGAGATTTTCTAGAAGAAATACAAGGTTCTAAGAAGGTTAAATGTGTGGAGTGAGAAGATTCAACACAATTAATATAAAGAGAATCTATGTGATATTGAAGAGCCTTGTTAGTTGAACCAAAGATGTAGAACATTCAATACTTGACTGACATTACAACAAGAAGAGTGCATCATTTAACCGACAATCAGTTGTCTCTTCTTTGTCGAATATTCAGAGCATTAACATTCAACTTATAATTGAAAGAAAACTCATGGTGAAGTCTTCTCATATTTATTCTGAGCATAAATAAATATTATATATTTATTTTGGGAGCTATTTTGTGAATAGCGGTGAACCTTCTAGAGTTGTGAATTTAGAATAAAATTTCTGGTGAAATTTTGTGGAAGTTGATCCCAACAATCAGTAGGTGTGATCAAATTATTTAAGAAAGTAGAACCCAAGAAGACTAGTGTTCATGAAGAGTAGACATAAGTAGTGTGTTAAACCACTATAAATTTTGTGAGGAGAAGAAAATATTAAGTCAAAAGATAAAAGTTAATATGTAGTCAAAACCTAGTATGTGACATAATAAATGATTTAGAAAGAAACATCAAATCAAGATCAATTCGACCCCTCCCCTTTTTTTGGTCACAGTGTAGGCCAAAAACTTAGCAACTAAAACACGAAAAGAGGGGATGAATTATGGTTTTTAAAATTTATGTCAAAATTTCAATTCTAAGTTGATTTATTACACATGTTGATCTATATATTGACACATGATGAATTAGTTTTTTTGTGTCAATAAACAAGATGCATATGTTGATACGTGCAAACAAAAGTTGTTCATAGTTGTTAAACTTTTCAACACTCTTTCATAAAGGAAACATTTATACTAGTTTGTTCCTCACCTTACTACTTTAGTCCTATAAGAATTTATCTCTCATATTTGAAAATTGTCATTAGGAATACATAGTAAACTTAACAAAATTAGTGACCTAAATTTCAAGTTTGTCTCTATATTGATCTTTCATTACATGAGCCTCAAGACAAATAAGGCTAAAGGCATCATGTGCTTTCATTAAAACTATCATTTCTTCATAACCCTATTATCTTAGTGTCAATGATAGAGAGTATTGAATCTAGTTACACAAGTATTTGATTTTCAGATCAAGCTAATAGAGAAGATATTATAGTTCACTCATCATTGAAGTGTGCAATGTAAAGATATTGATGAAGAGCACTCAATTTCTTACTATATTAGTTACTTTTCAACATAGATATCTTATATTATAAGTAGACTTTCATTTTATACTAATTTCTTATTTTTTTCAGATATCTAATGTTCCAATGATCAATTAAAGTCTTTTTATTTGCTAAAATATGTGGTTTCAATATGTCAACCTTCTAATCTTTGGTGGTTTCCAATTTTTATAGTCTTTTGAATTCAATTTGAGTTGGAACTTTAAAATTTTATGGAGACTTAGCGTTCTCGTCAGCTCTAAATCATTTGATTTCACTTCAATTTCTATTCATGTACTTGTTTGGTGTGTCAACATCGAGATAAAATTTTCAAAAATAAATCTTAGATAAATTCTTTATTTTTTTAATTTGATGCTCATAATAACGTGAAGAACCTATCTAATAATTTTAAAAATAATATGGAATAAATGAATACTACAGCACAATGGTTGGATTATCATAAATATAATATAGATTATGTTATATATGACATAATACACTTTTATTTGTAAAACTATCTTCATTTGGTGTCAAGTATTTTTATGACAAAAAACAACTTAATCTCAAGGCTGAAAACCTTGGATTTAAACTTTAGAACTAAAACCAAAATGATTATATTAAAATTTTAATATGTGATGAACATGGTCAGATTGTTGAATGTATGGAACATTAATTTTATATCAATTATGTATTAAACATATAAATCAAAATTCAATTTCATCAAAACCAAGAAGATTAATAAATATTTCATCAAATATAACATTTCTACTAAGTTATATATTATGAGTTGTTAGATTACATAACTTACAACTATTGATATCATCTTCAAATCCTAAAAAAATACATTACTTTGACTTATTGTCTAGTTTTATACTCTCAATATCTTGTATTCAGACACAAACATGATATCTGAACATATGTAGATTAGAATAATACATTGGTTTAAAAGACAAAACTTGCTTTGATGTCTTGAGTCCCAATGACGTATCAATTGATGAATTCACTAAATAATATGTCATGTTAATTGACTTTACCTAAAATTACTTTAAAAATTGTGCAAGTAGTCTCATGCTACACTATTCATCACTACATTAAATTATCATTTTTTTGTATGTTTAAATTTTAGCTTTTTAATACATAAATGCATAAAACACCTTGACATGGACTTCAAAAAATGAACCATATTTTTTTTGAAAATTTAATTAATAAATCTGAAAAAATATCGAGTTACTCCATATGAAATGACTAGAGGTACATCCTAGATGTTTGAATGCACACACCAAAATTTTCTCACTTTTGTTAGTAAAAATAACAAATTTAGTCTTTGACTATTTATGAATAACACATAATTCACAAAATTAAACTTTGTAAAATTTTACACAAAAAAAATAGGCATCAATTGTACCTAAGGAGATGAAACTTTTTATTTAGGTATATGTCTCACATTTATCCAAATTTTGACTATTTGTTATATTTAATTATACAATCAATATTATTATTCATAATAACTCTACCTCTATCATAAGACATATAACTATCAACCCAAACCCGAAATGGACACATAGGATAGTAATCAAGAAATCATATATGAGCTTAATCTATACTAGAATAGATTGTTTGAACATCTCCTTTTCCTAAACAAAAAATAACATTAACTTTCACAACTAGTTTTTGCCTTAAGATTTCTATTGAAAATTTGGACAATTTATTTTCAATAACCTTATTTGAAATAGTGATATTTCTCTTTACCTTTTTAATTGGACTTAAATAAAAAAAAATCATAATTTTATTTTTCTAACATCCTCTTTCTTGGCCCAAACTTTCTACCATCAAACTTTCAGCACATGTAAAAGGTGTACCTCTAATGTTGTTGATGGTAAAATTGTCTTTGCCATCTAAGTTAGTTACTCATTGGTGATAAGACTAAGTTAATAATGAGATATTATTAATAGTTTGATCTTATATTCTCTGCATTAGCCTAAAGACTATAAAGTTGTGATATAAAAGTTCATTTGTAAAATATTTTGACATATGTAGCAAAATCCATTTAATTAATGCCAAGCATTATCTTATCAATCAAACATAACTAAATTTTATTAATAGCTTTTAAATATAATGTATTTATATCATCATCACTTAATTTTTCTATCTTTTTATTTCCCTAAAGAGATTTGTGAAGTCATTATTGTATAATGATTGACTTCACTCTCTTCTATCATGTACCAAAGTTAATCTTTAGATCAGATTTTAAAAAATTAAAATTTAGATTGTCATTTAATTTCTAAACCAAATATTATAAAATATAACACAAGATAAATATCAAATGTGTTACCCATTAAATATGGATGTGCCGAAAATAGTAGAGATGACAAATTTGTATACAAGTGAAGAATCACAACGAATTGACATGCCATATCTCTTTTAAAGCAGAAGAATAAAAAGAGAAAGAGAGCCTTACATAATATCTTGACCTCCTTCCTCACCTCGATGTTGAATGTCTTCTTCTTTAAGCAGAAAAGAAAACGAGATCATGGGCTGGGCTCTCCGGTGAGCACAGTGGACCAAAGCTGATCCAGTTGGAAACCAGCCGGATGGTCCCACAAGCCAGAGTTAGTGTCCAATAGAGCACTCGTTCACGGAGGTGAAAAGGATAAGCAGGATAACGTTCGGGGATTTCCCTCCTGTTCCTCCTGACCAAGGGTCGGGCTCTGAACTCTGCAATTCCCCACTGTCCCTTGGGCACGGCTGTGGAGGGCGCCGGATTAGGCGTTGACTTTGAGTAGTTGGGGCTTATCTCTCTTTTCGTGCTGGTCTGAAGGGGGCAAGTTCGGGGATTTTCGAGTGTTCCTCCTTGCTGGAATTGGGAAAAAGGGTCGAAGATGGCGTGCGCGTGCAGCACCCTCGGTCTCAGTTCCCCTCGGATTTTGCCGAGATCTGTGCCTGTTTCGCCGTCCAGGTCGAAGCCGCTCCAGGTCCGCTGCACCGTTGGAGGTAATGCGCCGTCGGGTTTGTCGATTTCGTCGTTTACCTCAGGGCGCCTTCCGTGGTTTGAAGCATATGCGCTCGAGTGTTAGTATGGTCTGTGTGAAGGCAATTTAGGAAGAGTGTTCGAGGACATTCTGTGAATTAACCTCCAGCTATTCTGTTCTATTTGCTGTGATGGTATGGTAGGGTAGGGTTTTTCGTCCCTAATCAGATGAAGGAGAGTAGTGGAGCCTATATATCTTTTCTATATTCCACTGTGGAGAGTACTTGGCTACCAAAAAATGTATGCAAGTATTTGAAGCGCTTATGTGCCAAATCTGGTACCATGGAACTTGTTTCCTGATTGCACAATCTTCGCATCTTCTTCCTCGGTTGAGCCCAGTTCTGCCACGCACTGTCAGCCCTTTTATTTTTATTCCATAGCTTAATCTCAAGGGGAAAAAATTATCTGTATCTTACTCGTTATTCTACTCTCCCTTTACTTGCTTCCGTTGACTTACCAGTCCCCAGGTAAGGTCACTCAATCCCTTTTGCCGATGTAAGAGCATCAACTAGAAACATGGTTGTGTTTCAGGTAGTTCAGCCATTTTCAGTGTATGGCTCTTCGTCACTCGACCATTAGTCCCAGCTCATCATGCTGATCAATTATTTTAGATGGCTCTCCTGTCTGGCTCTTGGAATTTCTCGATCCTAAATCTTCTTTTCTGCCATCCACTAAAGAGATCTAGTTCTAGTGATGTATCAGGAAAAGGGTTGTCGATGTTCATAGATTATGATGATTTCTTATCATTGACATTTTGCACAATCGTAGTAAGATTTGATGTGTTCTTGATCAGCTGTTTCGTTGAATTTCTCATACTTCATGTGTTCATTCTGTAAGTGCCATTGGGCGAGAAGACTCTCTCAGACGCTTCCAGATAACTCTGAAAGTGTTTCTAGATTGTTTTTGTCTGATAATAGTTAAGCTTTAGATCGTTTACCTTTGACATTGTTGTCCAGAACTCGTGATGGAGCCAAAGGTTTCTTCTGTAGATGCGCCCCTGCTGCTAAAGGCAGTGAATGGAGAAAAAATAGAAAGACCCCCAGTCTGGTTGATGAGGCAAGCGGGGAGGTACATGCAGGTTCAGTAACTTCTTCATTTTTTTGATTTTTTTATTTTGCCAAACTTAGCATCACTTGATTTATATTTTAGCCTCGGTTCTCTACCCTTTAATACTACTTATGAAGACTTTCGGGTCATTGCTTCTTGAAATTTTTCTTTATTCATCTTATTTTCTGAAACTGTGCTCCAGAACATTGCATCCTTTCATCAATTCAAAATCAGATTCATCTCCCTGGTGTATGTAGTTCATGTACTCCTAAGCCAATGGCAACTTGCCATTTCAACTAGAATTCCCTTGGTTTTAGTCTTTTTTTATATTTAGAATATTTTTTTTGTTGTAATAACAGGGTGGAAATGCTTTTTTTTTTTTATCTTCAGCAGTGTTATGATTTTATTCAACAGATTGGATGTGGTTTGCCACTCTGTCTAGATACTTCAGATTCGTGGTGAACTTGTATGCGCTCACACAGTTTACTGCTCTCTGTTTTCAGAGCTATCGAACACTCTGTGAGAAATACACTTCATTCCGTGAGAGATCGGAAAATCTTGATCTGGTGGTCGAAATCTCTCTCCAACCATGGAAGGTTTTCAAGCCCGACGGAGTGAGATTTCCTTCTTTCCATCTTTAGAATATCGAGAACATTTCGTCTGATTCGTATTGGGCACCCATTTCTTTCTATCCATTTCCTATCTTGTATGAAATTAACTTGACTGTTCTTGGTTACTGAGGAAGAACAGACCCGGTGTTTTTTTCGTAAAATTTATTAGTTTTTAATTAATCTTTCTACGCATGGAATGATTTTGGATTATTTATGCTAATAATTAATTAATCAATGGAAATTTCAGAAAATTCTGAATATTGATGAACTTGAGATACCTTGGCTAAGTTATTAATACTAGATTCTTCATTTATTTTTTGCATGATTTGGACCAACCATGCTGACTTATTATGTGCTCGTGCTGCATTCTTTGGCAGGTCATCTTGTTCTCAGACATCCTCACTCCTCTCTCCGGGATGAACATACCGTTTGACATCGTCAAAGGGAAGGGGCCCATAATCCACAACCCGCTGAGGGAAGCTGCTGACGTTGACCAAGTGAGGGACTTTGTTCCCGAGGAGTCGGTCCCATATGTCGGCGAGGCTCTCAGAATCTTGCGGGCCGAGGTTTGTATGGATCCTCCCTTCCTTACTTTATATGGGTGGGGATCAGCTCCTGCTTCTTAGTGCTAATTGATTAGATTCTTGCTTCCTAATGGGGTAAGAACATGGTTGACGAACTGGTTTCTTCCTCAAAAAAGAAAAAAAGGTGAGTCAGTTAAATTCTCTAGGCCATATGAATCCTGGGTCTGGTCTTACGGGCCTCAGCCTGGTCCAATGAGAGAGAGAGAGAGAGAGAGAGAGAGAGAGAGAGAGTTGCGGAAACTATAACCACGTTGACTTGCGTCATTGACTTTGACCCAGGTAAACAACGAGGCGGCGGTCCTGGGATTCGTGGGGGCCCCCTTCACTCTGGCTTCCTACGTCGTTGAAGGCGGCTCCTCGAAGCACTTCTCCAAGATCAAGAACCTTGCCTTCTCTCAACCCAAGGTGCACCACCAACACCACCACCGTCATCACCACCATCTTCGACCGATTTTGAGAGATCTCACCGCTGTGTGCATCATCTCCGCAGGTGCTGCACGCGCTGCTGGCGAAGTTCGCCGACTCCATGGCCCGGTACATCGGCTATCAGGCCGACAGCGGCGCGCAGGCGGTGCAGATCTTCGACTCGTGGGCGACGGAGCTCAGTCCGGTGGACTTCGAGGAGTTCAGCTTGCCCTACCTGAAGCAGATCGTGGACCAGGTCCGGCAGAGCCACCCGTCCCTGCCGCTGATCCTCTACGCCAGCGGCTCCGGCGGGCTGCTGGAGCGGTTCCGCCTCACTGGCGTCGACGTCGTGAGCTTGGATTGGACGGTGGACATGGCGGAGGGACGGCGGCGGCTAGGGCCGGAGGTGGCGGTGCAGGGGAACGTGGATCCCGGTGTTCTCTTCGGCTCGAAGGAGTTCATCACCGCGAGGATAATGGACACGGTGGCCAAGGCCGGATCCCACAAGCACATCCTCAATCTCGGCCATGGGATCGTCGTCGGCACCCCCGAGGAGAACGTCGCCCACTTCTTCGAGGTCGCCAAGGGGATCAGGTACTGACAGCACCCCTCACCCCCTTCTCCCCCCTCCCCGATTTTGTTCCTCGATCCTCTGGGCAGATTGTTTCCTTCTCTCTCTCTCTCTCTCTCTCTCTCTGTGACAGTGGAGTTTGACAAGTTTCAGGCCTAGTCTCTCTCCGGGGCGATCCCCCCATCGATAGGGATTTCACTCCTTAAAAAATTGCTGAAAAATTGCAAAAATATGATAACAATGGTTATTATAATAATATTATATTAAAAAAATATGCCATAATATATCAGAGTTTTCTGTTTATGAAGCGAGTTTGATTTGTAAATACAAGTTTTGAACGTGTTCCTTTTATGCCATAAATTATATGCTGCTTTTTTTATTTTTTTCCCTTTTATAAATAAGAAAATACCCAAAATAAACTTTAATGTTCTTAGTATATGCATGCATGGAGAGGACCTTACGGGCCGGATAAGCCCGGTCCGATCTGACCTGTTCCTTCTCCGACCTTGGGCCCGAAAAATCAAGCCCTCTTTCTCTCTCTCGCTCTGTTTTGTAGTGGGGGGCTCTTGGTGTAGATGGGCTTGGAAATGCGTTGGCCCATTATGATAAGCCCGTGACATGATGTCACCATCCATTGCACGTTACTAGCTCGCTCTGTCTCTCGTTCTTGTGTTTTCACTCTCTACACGTGCTCGACTGAGAACCAGCAGCTGATTTGACAGAGGCACCTGCTTCCCGAATCGTTAATTTCGGCGTGGGACAAATGCGGGGCCCACAAGTTTGTCGAAAGTACTGGTCGGACATCATCGAACGACTTGTCGGATGCTGACTGGACCGGTCATACGATTAGGCTCACCTGATTAACGGATTTTTAATGGAAAAGCACGATTTCCTCGCGAAAAAGCGAATTAACGCTTTAGAGCAGGCGGGCCCCAGTGCCACGTGGGAGTCGCTCATATCCATTACGTCGGCAAGCCGCGCTGGGTGGGCCCATTCGCGGGGGATCTTTCTTTTTTTCTGCTATTTTAAAAAGCCGCGGAATAATAATACGGCGGCGACGAGGCTCCCAGAATAGGAAGAAGGGAGAGGGCCGTGGATGGGGTTGCAGGCGGAGGCTGGCGGATAGGGTTTGGTTCGTTCGACAGCATATTCTGAGATTTCTCCTTCCCCCCCTTTTCTGCCGAAATCCCCGTTTTGGGATCTCCTCTTTGAACGCTTCTTCTGGGGTTCCTCGCGGCGCGCTGTTACTCCCGACGTGAGGTACACTGCTATTCCGGTTTGGTTTGTTTCCCTCGTGAAATTTCGATGGGAAGTGTCCGTGGTAGGATAATTTGATGTATTGATCTTGTTCTTGTTCTTCTTCTGATCTCTCTCTCTCTCCCTCCGTCCCTCCCTCTCGTTGTGCCTCTGATCTTGAGTTGGAAGTTCACTCCTTATGGTGGTTTTTAGAAAAAAAAAATAGAATCACAAGGAAAATTTTCGCGCTCGTCAAGAGGTGGTGTTCATGCAAACTCCGTTCCTGATTTCTTTTTGGGAATTTTGCCTCCTGTTCTCACGAACTCTCTCTAGTTTAGAGAAAAAAGTGTAGTAATCCAGGCCGATGCTTGGATTTATACTTCCTTTGTAGCCTTTGAAAATGATTTAATAATTTAAATTTTAAAATATTTTTTTGATTTCGTCATATGCCATCTTGATGGTTATATTAAAATCATCTCTATTAGATTTCTAGAAATGGATGCATGAAGAATAAATCCAATTGCATCAATCAGAAAAAAACTCCGATAATAAATCCAGGTTTATATTCCTTTTCCATGCCTCATATAAAAAGAAAAATATCGAGAAACCTAATGAAATAATTAGTCATTACACTCACAGATTCCAAGGGCATTATAATGATTTAGGAAGATGAATGATCTTTTCAATCATTTCATGTATTATTTCCGGAGAAAAATCTAAGCGAATGAACTTCTTCTGTATTGGCTGGCTTTGTACCCTCGCGGAGACTGCGGCTGGGCTGAAAGCTGTATCATGTTGATGATAATACTCGTCGAACTTTTCTTTTCTTTTCTTGATTCCCCATTTTTTTTTTCTCTCCCTCCCCAAAAGAACTCGAACGACTGCAAATCCCCATGTTTTCCGGAAAAGCTGCAGCAACACTTCGATGCTGGCCCTCTCGTCGGAGTTATCTCTGAATTCGGAGAATGATGATTGGGCGGATAGTCAACATCCGTCAGCTGTTCATTTAAAAATTATTCAAGAACCATTTCGTTGACTTTATTTGATATATTATGGCTGTAACTGATTATCACTGTCCCCATCTTCTGCAGCTTTCTGAGCAGAGACTCTTTGTCTTATATGTCAGGGAATGCAGAAAGATGTGCGTCAATTTTGAGACTCCCCTCTACTATGCAATCGAGCCAGCTGAGACGCTGTTCTCCGTAACAGTGGCAGGTCAACGGCCCCGCAATGGGTCCTTGAGTTCGAGGAGAGCGGCGGCAGCGTCAACGGGTGACTATTCCGAAGGAGGTTGACCTGAGCTGAACAAAAAATACAGAAGAAATTTTCAATTTTTTTCTGGTGGGTGGATGGAGGAGAAGGGCAACATCTTGCTGCATAAGTACGAACAGGGGAGGTTGCTGGGGCAGGGGACCTTCGCCAAGGTCTACCATGCGAGGGACCTCAAGACCTCGCAGAGCGTCGCAATCAAGGTGATCGACAAGGAAAAGGTGCTGAAAGTAGGAATGATGGATCAGATCAAGAGGGAGATCTCCGTGATGAGGCTCGTCAGGCACCCCAACATCGTCCAGCTGCACGAAGTCATGGCCACCAAGGGGAAGATCTTCTTCGTCATGGAGTACGTGAAGGGCGGGGAGCTGTTCAGCAGGGTGGCCAAGGGCCGGCTCAAGGAGGAAGTGGTCCACAAGTTCTTCCGGCAGCTGATAAGCGCAGTGGACTTCTGCCATAGCCGGGGAGTCTACCACAGGGACCTCAAACCAGAGAACCTGCTCCTGGACGAGAATGGCAACCTGAAGGTCTCTGATTTCGGCCTGAGTGCCCTCGCAGAGTCCAAGAGACAGGACGGTCTGCTCCACACTACCTGCGGCACGCCGGCGTACGTCGCCCCGGAGGTGATACAGAGGATCGGCTACGACGGCGCCATGGCCGACGTCTGGTCCTGCGGGGTGATCCTGTTCGTCCTCCTCTCGGGGTATCTTCCCTTCCACGATTCTAATCTGATGGAAATGTACAGGAAGATCAGGAGGGCCGAGTTCAAGTTCCCCAGCTGGTTCCCCTCCGACGTTCGCCGGCTGCTGTCCAAGATCCTCGACCCCGACCCGGCTTCCCGGATCTCCACGGTGAGGATCATGGAGAGCTCCTGGTTCTTGAAGAACTTCGGCGAGGAGAAGAAGAAGAAGAAGATCAAGCCCGCCGAAGTTGCAGAGAATGAAGCTGGTCTTCGCGCAGACAGCGGAGAGGTGGCGGAGGGGAAGAGGGAGGCGGTTAAGAAGAAGGAGCCCGCCGGAGTTGCAGAGAATGAAGCTGGTCTTCGCGCAGACAGCGGAGAGGTGGCGGAGGGGAAGAGGGAGGCGGTTAAGAAGAAGGAGCCCGCCGGAGTTGCAGACGGCGGCGAGGTGGTGAAACCGGCGAACGCCTTCGACATCATCTCCCTGTCGCAGGGGTTCGACCTCTCGGGGCTGTTCGAGGAGGCCGACGGGCGGCGGGAGGCCCGGTTCGTCTCGAAGCAGCCGGCCTCGATCGTCATCTCCAAGCTGGAGGCCATGGCGAAGGCCCTGAAGCTGAAGCTGAAGAAGAAGGGTGGAGGGGTCATGCAGATGGAGAGCCGCAAGGAGGGGAAGAAGGGCGCCATCGCCATCGCCACCGAGATCTTCGAGGTCACCCCCAACTTCCACCTGGTGGAGATGAAGAAGACCAGCGGCGACACGCTGGAGTACCAGAGGCTGTGGAACCAGTCCATCCGCCCCTCCCTCAAGGACATCGTCTGGGCATGGCAGGGCGAGGACCTGCCGCAGCAAGATCAGCCCGCTTGCTCTTAATCTACTGCTTCTCTCTCTGTGATTTCCTCAAATCTAGGAGATTGTGTTATCTAATCTTGTCCTAAAATATCAGTCTTCGTTGACTTGGGAGAAATGATGCAGTCTCCGGGGAAAAGCCCGAGAGTGAGCCCGAAACACCGGGCTCTGGGCCTTGTCCTTATTTATCACATTCAAATATCTTAACATTAGAAAGTGGGACGCTTTGTATGGATAGCTCTAATGACTTATGAAAATAGCACGCATAGGGTGGTCAGTGACCGAACCTTTTTGGAAAATGGCCGCACCTGTCCACGTGTTTGTCTCCCACCCACTCCCCGGAGACACGGTACCGCCGCCGCGCGCCGGCCGGCGCCGCCGCCTACTTCGATATCAACCCGATTCGCGGAGGCGAGCTGAGAACGGCAAAGCTTTTATTTTTTCTTCCGAATAACACGGACGATCCTGCCGCACTGATCTAGCAGGGGGGGAACCTAGATTGGAGCAGAGTTCTTCGCCGCCGATGCTCTTAATGGGTTCTTCAGAGCTTGGAGACACGGGGATTCCCCACATTTCGGGGAAGAATAGTTCTGGCAGGAGAGGACGGAGCAGGGAGAAACCTTCTGCCAGATCCGCAGCCGCTACAGCGGTGAACAGTAGGCAGGAAGAAGAAGGAACGAAGGGACGAAGGTGGAATGGACTTCTTCTTCTTCTTCTTCTTCTTCTTCTTCTTCTTCCTCCTCGGATCAGCATCTCTTCTCGGGGACAAAGCTCCGCCACAGATATCGCCCGCTAGCCATGTCCACGAACGTCCAGAAACCAGACCGCATTGCCGACCGGATCTGCCAAAATCGAAGCCAATCAGAGAGTTCCGGAGGGGGAGAGCTTGCCGGATCGTCCTTCCCTACCTTGCCACAGAGAGTCTCCTCCTCCTCCGGCAGGGTTCCGCCGGCGGCGGATCCCTCTGCCGCCGCCTCGCCGCCGTCCTCCGCCGCCCGCGAGTTGAGCCCCCGAAGCACGAAGAATCCGGCGAGCGTGGCTGAGAGGAAGATCAGGATCAGCCTCAGAGGGCACATCTTCTCCCTCCTGCTCCTCCTCCTCCTCCTCCAACCAGAAGCGGAAATCGCAGTGAATAGTCGAGCGAGGGATGCAATGGAGATGACGACCTACGGAGGAGGAAGAAGATGGAGGGGGGTGGGTAGGTCTTCGTGTAGGATCCACCGCCAAGGCGTCCTCTTCCTCCCTCCCTGACCCCCCCCGGACGCGAACTCCCCCGCCGCCCCCCACCCCCCCATTTTTATTATAAAAATGGTAACTTTCTCGCCGGAGAAGGCGGCGGATAACCCAAAACACCACGCTCCCACCACTACTTCTTATTAAAAATCCGAGCTTTTTATCTCTAATTTCCGTAAAATATCATCGCCGCCTTGAACCTGACCCATTGGCAACGGGTTTGATTCGACGAAAATCCACAACCCATGTCGTATCCCCGTCGGCCGACGTAGCCGCCAGATTCCTTGTCGACTAGTCAACGTCTTCAGCTGCCACGTCAACGTCACAGTCAACGATCGACACATGGAAAGAAGAAGACATAACATAATCACCCACATGCATCTTGACATATACATATATTCATCCACATACACCTTGACATCTTTAGAGAGAGAGAGAGAGAGCCACTTGGAGGCATAACTTAGATCGAAAATCGTATTTAAATGAAGGCATAACCTAGCATGAATGTGACACGAGTTAATAATTCCATTTTTCAATATATTGGGCTCTTCAAGCTTTTGACTTTATAAAAACCCATTTTCTATTCTTGGGCCCACTTTGTTGAAATTATCGAATTTAAATTTTATTGTTCATATTTTATGAATTAGTCATCAAATATTTTTCATCCCTAATTTCGTCAATATATCATATTTAAAAATTCCACGTGTCAAATACCACGTGTTTTCTTGCAATTTGGAGGGTATCAGTGTCTTATTTTTATAAATCATTAATTCATCCCATGAATGGGCATATTTACAAGGATATTTTTATTCGGTTTGCTAACTCATAATTTTTGGGTAATTTATGTGAAGGGCGAGTGGAGATATGTCAGACTTGTCCCTAAATCAAATAGTCATAGGGGGTTATCTATAATAACCCATATACTTAATACTTGGGCTATCATTCAACTGTAGTTTGGTGTGGTGGCCATTTTTTTTTCTCCCAAATTCATGGAAAAAATTGAACTATCACGTCTTCCCGCCGTCTCTTCCCCCCGGCTTCTTCCTCCCAGGTTAAGGTTCAGCTACCGGGAACCAGTCTGCTAGTCTATGGAAGGCTGCGATCCGGTACTGGTGACTCTGCTTTCCTTCATCGTTTGCTTCTTCGGTTGCTGTATTTGCTTTCGTTGTGTTTTTTTTCCCTGATCCGTGAATAATTCGCCGATGCTCTCGAATCCGGAAAGGGCACGGAGGAAGGATGACGATGTGAACACTAATGATCCTCGTGTCTGTCCTCCCTCGGGATATCTCCAGCGGGACAAGATGCCATCCACATTCCGATGTTCAATCGGCGATTCTCTGATTATACCGTCTGCTAGTGGAAACAGTTCATTCAAGCTTGGCTCGAGACTCGCGGTGTTCCGTGATTCGGTCTTCTAGAGATCTCAATATTGCTTGCCGTTTTCTTCTGCAGGACCTGAGATCGGCTCTGGTTGCTGGATCTATTTAGGTCGAGCGAGTGGAAGCTGGGAGATATTTTGATGACAACTCCACTGTCCGATGAGAAGACATGCTAGGAGGAATTAATGGCGAGACAACGAATCTGAATGGTGAATTACAAAATAGACTGCGAGGTCTTACTATTTCAACGGGCCTTCGCAGATTTTATCATCACAGATGGCAACAATATAGTATGAGAGGAGACAGCCAGACCAAACCTCACTTAAAAGATCACAGGAAATCACTCTGCTCTTGAGGATTCCTTCTACATGTCTTCGAACAATGGAAGAAGAGGAACAGAAGACGACGAGTAGGCCACAGCCGTCTCGTTCTTGCCATTCGGGCACGCACGCAAGGTAACGCAGAGATCCGCACGCTCAAGCAGCCTCACGGCATTAACTAAGATGACGGGACCATATTGAAAGATCAAGGTCTGGCACTGCACAGAAGAAGAGAGAGATCTTTAGAGCCTAGCAGATCTGGATGACCGATGACTTGTGGTTGCAAAAATAGATACTGCGAAGATCACCTTGTCTGCAAAATGATCCACGACGACGCATCCTTTAACCAACCTTTCGACGATCCTCAGCTGAAACGATTAGAAATATAGAAAGAAAAGAATTTTGTAAGCAGACAGCTATCAGATGAGGCAGCAGGAATGCAGTGGAGATGGAGATGATCACCTCTGTTCCTGGGTCTTTGAGCCTGTTCAGTACTCTGAAGACGGTGTTATGGCAGATTTCACATATGTGTTCGCCGTTCATTGGATCCTTGAGTGAGGACGGTGATGGGGCTGATGACGGTGGTGGCGACAGTTCTGCTGCCGGAGGAGAGGATCCCGGAGGCGGTGATGGTATGTGCTTGCAGAAATTCATCTTCGTACAGAAATCATGTGGGCTCATTGAAGACACTTCGACGAAGAAGAGAGGTGCGTAGTAGTCCACTAGGATCGAGCACTGCAGGAACGGTGATTACAGATTGGCAAATGAAGATTGTAGGCTTGGGGAAATTATCCAGGAATCATTCGTCTTCTTCCTCCGAGCCCAAGGAGTACCTGCTGCTGGAAGGAATGTAGCCGGAAGCAGACCTTGTGGAAGATGTCGATTACCTCCACCTGGGTTTTATTCTCCTTCATATATTCCACAGCTTGACCGGCGAACTGCTCACATAGACCACAGAACCTTCGGTTCATTTCATATTCTTCAAGGTTTTCTGCTTCCAGTCCATCGATGGCCTCTGTGACTGGTAATAGGATATAAGGGAAGAGATCATCGTCATGTTTTTCTTTTCTTTTTTTCATCTCCAACTGAGAACTGCTCATGAAATCTTAGCGAGCAGATAACAATATAATGCAATGGAATCATCAGAAGGGAAGAGAGGAGAAGAGAAGTGATCATCAGGAGAGAGTTTCCGCTCCAGCAGAAGACTTCCAAGTCAGTGGAGATTGTGAAACGGCGAACACTGTGAATTGATACGAAATGTTACCTGCAACGCCAGACGCTTCCAGTTTTCTAGCGTCACAGTAGACACACCCGAATACCAGCAGAGTGAGAAGAGGAAGCCCCAGTCTCGTTCCCATAGCACCTGACACCAGGTTCAAACAAGAAAGAACTCACCGATTTCATCATCTACGTTCTGACGATGTGTCTCTACATACAGGACGATGCCCAGTTGTGCAGTTTGATCGAGAAGTACCTGAAACGGCGAGGCGGAAAGGCAACGGGCGAAGAGGAGTACCCGGATTCAGAAGGCCACTCACTTCTCCGCCTGTGCTCCATCGGTAAGCACGTTCATTTATACTTTCAACAGGAGGAAGAGGAGAGGACCAAAGGAATCCCCCGACTCAGAAGGAACCTCCCCGGCGGAAGAGCGTCACGTCGACGGGGGGCGGCGAGATTATTGGCTGGGAGATACGGCGAGGGGTCCTCCAGCTCGTCCATCTCCGGCGAGGGCATCTCTCAGGACGGACGTCCGGATGTACGAGGACAAGTTGAGAAGCTTCGGAAGTAGCGTCCATCGGTGGGGTGGGTTCTGTGGAGCAAGAAGAGGTGGAAGAAGAAAAAGCGCCAGTGGAAGATGCACCTGTAGAAAGCAGTCCTTTTTCTTCACTTTGACTCAAACTGGGGGAGCTGGTCTCCTGACATGGTCTTCACCAGGTGAGTCCGCCCTCCCCCCTTCTCTCTCTCTCTCTTTCTTTCTCTCTCTGAGCCCGTTTTCCTGACTTTTCTGTGGGCTGATTGGAGTACGAGTCCGAGTCCTTCACAGGCCATTCGGTCTGCCGACGTCCCCCTCAACACAATTTTTGTTATTTTACTAGCAAAATAAATAAATGATTGTATGGTAGATCAAGACTAATGTTTTTTGTATTGGAAAATGGGTTACATATTTTCCCGATTTATTAGCGATTTATTCCATTGGCGTACGGCATGCAACTTTGGCGTGGGACTCCAATTATTTTTGAATAATTTACGGATTTATTTATTTTTTTGGCGGATGACACAATCTATGATAAAGATGGATCACGAGGGGTATTCTTTCGAATTCTTCCAAAGAAACCCACAAAAAACTACGCAAATACTATGAATGTGGGCTCTCTCTCTCTCTCTCTCATTCAATTATTTTGAGGGTAACGTTCCTCCGGTCTAGCACCATTAATTTCCATATATATCTAGTAATGTGCCAGTTGTATTTCTTCCACGTGGCAATTTTATTGCCGTATTAGTTAGCATGTGTGATGGGCAACGAATAATCATAGAGTTCAGCTTTTTTTTCTGTAAAATTAATTTTTGAAAGAAAAATAGGCTCCCACATGCTCTTCTTTCCATGAAAGTTTCATTATAAATCGTTGACCCCTCTTTCTCTTGGGTCGTATCATCTCTCTCTCTCTCTCTCTGCCTATCATAGGAGGATAAGAAGGGTTGACCTGAGGTTTTCGGGGTGGGCTTGGACTTTTGTTGGGCCCGTTGACCAGAAGCACACACTCTCTCTCGCTCTAGACAAGATTCAAGTTGAGCCTAGTTTTTGGCCATTTTATCTGGGCCTGGGCCTTACAAACGAGATCCTGGGCTTGAGCCCATCAGGGGATGCCACGGCACACTAGCACGCCAAATTGCGGGCTCCCAGATTATTTGAGGATTCTGGAACCTGATCTTCGCTGAAGAATGGCCCATTGTTGTCGTTGATGGGAGGCCCATTAAAAGAGACGTCATAGTAGAAGCACATAAGGGGCCAAAAGGAACTTTCGCCGTTGCCGGGGATCGAACCCGGGTCACCCGCGTGACAGGCGGGAATACTTACCACTATACTACAACGACTTGTTTATTTTCAGGATTATCACATTTTACAAAATTTAAAAATTCGAGCTTCCATCTCCTTCCTCGCCCCCGGTGTTGGAGAGAACATGAAGGATGGGCGCAGCGGGGACGTCTTCCCTTCGGTGGCACCTCTTCTCGCCGTGGGCTCATCCAAGCGCGGCCGGCAGATTCTTCTCCCCTTGTAGATGCAATCCTCCTCGCTTATCTGCGGTGGGTGGCGCGTCGAGGGTATTCTGTAGCTCCTCTCCCGCTGTCCCTGCGAGGGGGAAGTGGGAGTCATTCCGCAAGAAGAAGGTAGTAATGCGGGTGGGTTATGTGGGGACGGACTACAGAGGTGCGTCCAATTCATCTCTCTCCTTCTTTCTGTCTCTCTGTGTGTGCCAGACTTTCTCTGTACTCCTACCAGCAGTTTGTGCAGGTTTTTTCTGTGGTGGACGAATGATCTTTATCCTCATGTTCTGTTTTCAGGTCTGCAGAAACAAATAGATCAGGGCGCTTTATCGAGTAAGATATAGAACACTGTCTATCCTCTCTTTTTGTTGCTTCCGTGACAGCTTGCAATCTGTAGTATGAGAAGTTGGCATGTTCTGATCATCATCTCATGGAGAACTTCCTCCGTCGTCGCCTTTCCGTATGAACTGTGCCCAGTTTAGGATGGAATGTTCAAGTCCTGGGGGTCTATACCTTTTTTGGGACAGCTCCCGGCCTTCTGCGAGTGGCAGAGCACAGGAACCATGAGTTCTTTTATGAATATTGTAATTTTCCGCTGGCTATAATGGCAACATGAGTCTCTGCGAAAATGTATTCAGGGCATTCGTTTTTTTTGACATCAAGGCACCGTATCTCCTCTCAGTTTTCTCTCGGTGGGCATGCTCTTAACTTTGACATCATGCGACAGTAGCTTTAGGCTTACAACCAATAATTTATTTAATGAGTGAATGATTTCCTTTTACGAACCCATCTGCTGAGATTTCAGTTCGTAATTTATTTAGTTATCCTCTTTTCAGTGTCCGCATGATTCTGACTATGCAATAATGTTCTGAATAATGTCTGAATGAATTCGTAACTGAATGTATATTTTGTCTCGTCGAAAACAAAATACGAAAGACAGGTGAAGTATTCAAGATCTCTTATTCAATGGGAGGTCTGGAGTAAGATTTGTTCCTTGAGATTTCACCCTTTTCTTGAGAACGCGAAGAAGTATGAAGTAGAAATTATCAAGTCATGCTTGCTATCTAGACTATCTTTCTGTGACTGCATCCAGCTGGGAAGATGATAGCTATTCAGTTTTTTAAAAAATCCTATTCTGTTTCTAACTTACTCTTGAATGGACAAGGTATTGATATCATATTGCATCGCTCAATTGTCAATGACGGTGTTATGCTAAGCCTTCATAATCGTGAGTGTAGCAATTGAAGGAGAATTGGAAACAGCAATTTTTAAGGCGGGGGGGATCCTTGACAGTAATTATGGAGATCTGCAGAAAGTTGGATGGGCTAGAAGTAGCCGAACTGATAAAGGAGTAAGTATGACTTGTGGCCGATCAGTTCTTTTGGGGTATATGATTATCATCGATGATATATGTTATCCATGAAAACATGCCAGGATCCTGGGTTTTTGTCATTCCATCATGTTGCATTTCTGGAAACTTTTGTACTTCAAACTGCCTTGTAGTATCTTCAATTTAAGAGCTGACTTATTGAGCACAAACGCCGCCTTTGTTTAAAAGTCAGCTGCCAAGTTGCTTTAGATTAGATGACAATTTAAGTGGTTGACATCCCTGAATTTAGTACAAAATTTTTGTCTGGTCGCTCTGTGTTGTTGTAATCACCAAAACACTCTCGAAGTGCCTAATGTTATATGAACTTATCCATCAATGTGGTAGGGTTAAACACTCAGTAAGAAATCATCTACATCATCTCTGAGATGATAAAATGGAGAGTCCTTTATCATAATGGATGGGATTCCTCATCCCTAATGTCATCATGTTTCTACTTGAATTTATCTTTGGTAAATTGCCGCATTGTGGTTTTTTTATGCTGTATTTCCCTTCAGACATTCGGCGCCACTCACCTCTAGCATATACCAAATGCATGTTCAATCTTTCAATATGGTTCATATTTTTAAAAATCGCATTCTATATGTAAATTTCTCTGAATTCAGCAGTCTGGTTCTTTATTCATTATTTATTTCCAAGGTCTCTTGGTATTCTTCTATAATTTATTTGAACAGTGAGAATAGTGTTCTAATCATTTCCCTATCATGATGCATTTGTGATACGAATTTTGGGTATCTCTAGAAGTTGAACATATTTGGTCGGATTAAATGTAAACACATTTTTACTACGAATTTAGCATATAAATAAAAAAACAGATTTTACTTAGGTGAAACTCTCAGTAGCCATGGGAGTGTGCTGCCCTGCCTCTTCTAATGTTTTTTCAAATATTGGAGGCTTTCTTGGCTATGGATTCCTTTTTCGTCAGATGAGGCTGTCAATTTCAAGGTACTTACTTTTCTATGATATTAGGTTCATTCATTGGCAACCATGATTTCCATGAAGATGGAGATTCCTGAATATGCATGGAAGGACGACCCTTGTGGCGTCGTTCTCGCGAATTTCATCAACTCTAATCTGCCGGGCAACATCAAAGTTTTCAGCATTTTACCCTCCCAAAGGCAAGTCTACTCAGTAAACAATCACCATAAATTAATGAATTTTTAGTTGCATTCCGTTTTTCCTTTAATAAAAGTCCTTTGCTGAACTGTGTTCCAGGAGCTTTGATGCGAGAAGGGAATGCAATTTTCGAATGTATTCTTATCTTCTTCCGGCTGAAATCATCGGGCTCAGAAGTGACAGCGACCCTGCAGAAATAGATAGCCATTTATCTGAATTTAATAATATACTGGAAAGCTTTGAGGTTTGTCCTCGTTTAGTAGGTTTGAATATCTAATATCTTTTCTGATGCGTATTATCTTGCTGTAGTAGTCGTACAGTCTATGTGATGTAAGAAAGATTGTGTCATCATCTTCTATTGATTACTCCAGAGTAAAGATGGGGGGTGCATTTAGACGTGTTCATCCTGATAATTAATAAGTAAACTCTGATGTTACAATTATTTTGGTAATCTCCTGATTTCCTTTTTTTCATGCGGATAAAGATTAGTTATCGACTTATTCTCGCTGTTCCAAGAATCATTGATTTGGATAGGTGGTCTGTAGTGGCTGATAATGTTCAAAGTTTTCATAACTGCCCAAATTTGATTCGATCAATTTTTTATTAGTTTATCCAGCGGGGACCGATTCAATCTAGTTTCAGTTGGTATTCGATTCGTATTTCCATTAATATTTATGGTTTTTTGTTGTTGCAGGGAGAGCATCCTTTCCACAATTACACTACACGTGCTAAGTATAGACAACAGCAACCAAAGAAGCGCCGCAAACCTAAAGGCGCCATGCCATCTAGGCATTTGTTTCGGCCCGATTCAGAGATTGAAAAATCGGGCATTAGGGATTGTGGGCTTATCCCTGAAGATGATCTTGGGAGCTCTCGTTCTGACAGCGACTCTGATGACGATGGAACATACCCACTTAGAGAACTTGAAGGTGAATCACAAAATTCTTCTCCTAGGGTTGTCCGCGCGAGGTGGCTCCATGAGCCCGATGAATTGGATAGAATTGGTGCATCCCACTTCAGGAAGATCTTCAGCTGCGGCTCTAGGAAGCTGGAGAAATCAAGGGGAAATAATTATATTGAAGTGCTCATATGTGGGGAATCCTTCATGCTTCACCAAGTAAGTGGACCCTGGCGCTTTGATTATTATGGTCACATTTGATTACGCCATGTATTTCTTAACTCGAATGAATTGTCTACATATTTATTATGTGCCTTTCCAACTGAGATTACTAGGGTTTGATTATTTTGCAGCCTTTTGGTCTCCCTAAACCTTTCTAGATTAGAAAATTATTCCAGGAACATTCGTTGACTGTGAAAGTCAATATGTATATATATATATATATATATTATATGTGCATTTGTGATATCATAAAACTGGCTGATATCCATTTCAAGCCACCAAAAAAAATATTAAGGAGGCAAAACGAGAGCACTTGTCATGGTAGTCAGCTGAAAATTATCATTAACAAGAGGTGAATTATAGAAATGGGTCTTCACTTAACCTCTGACCGGTTTTCTGAGTCAAAAGTTGATACCGACTCAGAATTTGTCAACTTCAGCTTCATTAATATATGTGCATTTGTGATATGATAAAGCTGGCTGCTATCCATTTCAAGCAAAAAAAAAAAAGAAGAAAAAGGTTCAGCTGAAAATTATCATTAACAAGCGGTTAATTATAGAAAAGGGTCGTCATTTGACCTCTGATCGATCTTCTGAGGCATAAGTTGACACCGACTCAGAATTTGTCAACTTCAGCTTCATTTAACAACCACCTATGGATCGGAATTTATCTCATGTTTTGGATCTTACTGGTGTATTTTTCTTTCCATTTCAGATTCGGAAAATGGTGGCAACGGCAGTGGCAGTGAAGCGGAGGCTGCTGCCGAGGGACGCTATTGAGATGTCGCTGGCCAAGTTTTCCCGCATCGTTCTACCCATCGCTCCCTCTGAAGTCTTGGTCCTGCGGGGCAACCAGTTCTCCATCAGGAGCCGTCCCGGGAAGACAATGCGACCAGAACTGAAATCAATGGCCGAAGCAGAGGAAATACAGAAGTTGGTCGACGAGTTCTATGCTTCTGTCCTTCTCCCGGGGGTCTCAAAGTTCTTGGACCCATCTGAATATCCATGGAGAGAGTGGCTGGAGAACTTGGAGCAGTGCAGCATCCCAGAGGAGGAGTTGGGTGAGGTCAGGAGAGCATGGGTTCAATGGAAAGGTAAATTCTCGTCTACAAAGGAGAGAACGGCCACCACCACAGCTTGCTAGTGCGGCTGCTGTATCTTAACCCGTTGAGAGAGACCAATGAAGCCTGGAGATCGTCGACAGAGGAAAGATTGGGGCACTGACTGGGGAAAATACTCTGCTTGTCGAGTGCGTTGAGTCCTGGATATGTACAAGTGCGCCATGATTCTTGGTTTTGTCCGCAGGCTGTTGTTGATGCTTCTTCCAGGGTTCCCCAAGACGGTGGACGCAAGAGTTCTCTGAAATCAACACTCTTTTGTTCTTCTGAAGTCATCTCAGCGCATTTCTCTCTCTCTCTCTCCTCTCTCTCTCTCTCCCATCTGAGTGAGATGACCTTGCCGAGGAGAGGAGGCGACAAGAAGAAGACAAAGGTGGAGAGGAGCGGAGCCACGCTGAAGGTCGGTCGACCATGTACCCCCGCTCCTCCCGACAGCCACCCACCGATCAGTCTGGCGCCTCTTCTCCGATCATCCAGGAATACAAACATAGCGTCGATGCCGGCTGAAACTCACGCCGGCTCGTCCAGAAATTATCCAGAAATTCCCAATCAAGAAAATACGTGGAATCAAAGCAGCCCGGCTCAGAGCTGAGGAAGATGAAACAAAAGGTGTGTGATATGGCAATCTAGATTTGGTACTAACGTGGCCGCGCACATAAGAGTGGCTAATGAGAGTGGAGAACCACGCAAATCCTACTTAAACCGAAGATAAATTGTACGCTCGGCAGTGCCACTTTGAGGTCATGATTGTGCTCCCACCATGAATAACAAGAGGAGATATTGGTAAGTGTGATAATCGTAAGAGTTGGTAGTTCTTTGGGCGTGTCGTCTTTCTCTTGGCCCATGCTTGTGTTCATGGAATATCTAATGTTAATGGATTTCATCCATATTGGAGTAGATATGACTATCAAAGTGCACTACTGCGGTGGAGGTCGACACAGTCACTATTGAGAAGAACTCTTGGTACTTAGTGTAATGTTCTTGCCCTTTGTTCATTTATCTTGTTAACTTTTTATTATGTCATTATTATTCTTTACTTGATTTAATGGCGCACATTACTTAACAAATTACGCAGTTCGTCCAAGGTTGTGCTACGAGTGTTCACATCATTTGTCCCTCTATGCACAGTAGATGAGGAAAGTGTAGAGTTGCAACGCCATGGCTTTGACGCTCATGAAAGACAAGAACTGGATAAACACTGGCCATGGCTCTTTCACCACAAAGGAAACTCCATGAAGATGTCACAACCAAGATCAGCCCTCAATGTTGGGCTAACACCATGCTGATGATTCTAATCTACGTGATCCCGATGCTGATGATTCTAGTCAATAGGTTGAAAACAGCACCCACAACAAAAACAAAGGAACAAATCTACGTATCTCTACTTTTGCTTGTAGGGTTCCCTAAAAGAATGTAATTTTTTTTTTTTCAAAAATCATGTTTTGGGTTTCAAATTAAGTTTACCTCGTCCTGTTATTCAAGAATGAGCATTTTTTATTAAATAAATCCAAAAATTTAAGCCATATCCTTTCAAGTTTTAAAAGTTTATAATTGACATTATTGACAGTATTTAAAACATTTAGAATATTCAGAATACTTAAATTATCTCGGCACCTCAATTTTTTTCAACCTCTTAAGAATGTGAAATCTTACTCATTTAAATTAAAGCTCTTATGCTGGTGGGGAGAATCATCTCATATTCTGTTATATTTGATTTGTTATGATTTTTTAAATCTTTCAAGAATTTCCATGAAAGTTTAAAATATAGATGACGTGCCATCTAAGTATTAACAAACCACACTATTATGAAGGCAGATTCAGCCATGATAAGCTCACCATAACCCTCATTTTCGAATCATATATAAATTGAATGTGTTATAAACATTATTTGGTGAGCTATACTTGCTTAAAGACTTTATTAATGAAAAATATATACTTTAATGACAAATATATATGTGCTTGATAAAAAGTATCACCACTATTGGTCTAGAGATCAGCATTTGAAATGTTTTTTAGATTAAAAATTAAACAAGTATGAAGAAAAATTATGCCAAATGTCTAAAATTGTAAATGTACAAGAATTTTGTGTTGAGACTCTAGAATTGGAATGAAAATTGTTGGCCGCTATGCTAAAACATAATAGTCTTTACGTAGAAGTCAAAAACTCCAAGCCAGGTGTTGATACCTGATGAAAGCATAGAACTAATTTCATGAGAGCCAAGAACATCGTGAATCATGAGAGTTGATACATGATGAAAGCAACAAACTGACTAGGTGGATCGTGATATCTTCATTTATTTGTGTTTTCTATATTTCTCTTAACAATCATAAATTCAACTCTCTATTAGTTGTTTCCTCTTGGTTATTTGCAAATTTATGGAGGTCATCTTCAATATTATATGTTTAATGCTCAATGCTTTTCTATCTCAAGAATTATTTGTGATGTATGGCCTAGCCTACCATTGGTATAGCATCATCCATCAAGAAAAGAACTAGTAGTTGATTTCATGAAAACAATTCTAAATATTTTACCATATAACTGCAACATGATCCATGTTTCCTAGGATCATTATGTTGCTTACCAAGTAAAATATTATGCTGTGTTGGAGAGCATTATCCCTATTCAAGGATGAGCATATCAAGTTTGATAATATTTTATATTTTATTTTTTCTTTTCATATGAAGTTTCAAAATCATCATAACTTTATTTAAGATGAAACAGTTTTCTAGGAATAATATCATATGATGTACCACCTTCGCATTTCTAGAGTCATAGCTCTAGAAAAAGTTTAGAGTCGACCTATACTTGCCTCTAATGAAGTTTACAGTCCACTACTAAAATTACTTGCAACAAATAAAGAAAATCAACCTCAAAAGTTTGAAAATAAATCACTTATTTTGGCATGATGGTGTGGACCTTGAAAATATGAAGCTTTGATGTTATGGTGAAATTGGCTGTACGAGGTGAGTCAGGGCCATAGGTTGACTCCATTGCTTGAAATAAATATGAGGAGAGAAAAAATCACTCTATAACTGAAGTAATATTTTTTTGTGAAAGTTAATACAACAGATTGTCTTTGTAAAGTATTAAAATGGTGATAATATGTTTTTGAGGATCGAAAGTAACTATCCCCTTGTGTATATTTCAGCAAAGTCAAAACATTATTGTCTCAGATGTCAACAATATCCACGTTCCCTACTCTCTTAGTCAATGCATTTTCAGCGCCATGCTGTGAAATTTTCAAAATGGTTGTCCACTCCTCTCCCCTTTTCATGCTCCACTCATGCCTCTCCTTCACGGCCAACAGCGTCTCCAAGGTTTGATTGTCAAAGTAGTAATCTTGTCAACCATTCACTAGTGACAACATAAGATGAGTTTATTTGAAGAAGGTTTCTTCTGAAGACGAGTCTTGATGACGAACCTTTTGTCAAAGTCCCCCCATGCATATGCCCTAAAAAAAAAATATGCTTATGTTGAGGAAGGTGGGTGAGTAGCCATTGAACTAGATTTTTCTTGCAGAGCAGGCATTCCATGGTGCAAGGAGAATCTAACCTAATTGTGCCTTCTTCTCCCCTACACTTTCTCCTTAACATCTCCCATTTAGGTGGTGATGATTCCCCACTATCAAGGAGCCGACCCCAAAGAAAGGCTTGAAAATGGGCGACAGGAGGGACAAGCTACATTCCCAACCGGAGATGTGGCAAGAGTTGATGCATGGCACAGCACAGGCAAGATGGGGATCCCCCAAGATTCCTTGCCGAGAACCCATCAGACTCCAAGATTTCTGTCTACTCACCGGTCCGTAGTTTTTCTGTTGGCAGTACCTTTCGGGCCTTTGTTCAGAAAACTTCGCCGAGCCGTTTATTCCCCTCCCCACCAAGTGAGTGTGGCATTCTTTCTGTGTAGCTTTTCTCCAAGTGGCGCGCTTTGGTCAAATCCCAATTATGGCCAAGACCATTTCTAGGTCTCATGAAGTCCAGTCGGTGTGGAGAAAGGTTAACGATTCGGTGATCTTTCCCTAATGTTGCTGACACTCTCGACGGTCCTATTTTCCTAGAAGTAATGGCGGGAATCTTTATCTAGCTCCCCGTGGGCCCCCCAGAGCAATCTATCACCTGAATTAATTAGGTAAATGATGTTCTTCATTCACCGAATTAGCGACTTTTTTTTTTTTTAATCGAGACATATATATATAGATAGATAGATAGATAGATAGATGGATAGATAGATAGATAGATAGAGAGAGAAAGGGTGTCTGTGTGTGAGAGAGTGAGAAGTAACAGAGTGTGCACTTTATTCCTCTGATATTGGTGGGAGGCTATGTGGGTCGAGAGGGAGGGAGAGAGAGAGAGAGAGAGAGAGAGAGAGAGAGAGAGAGAGAGCTGGATTTCCTTATGGATGTATATAAGAGGAGGCTGGATGGGAGACAGAGTTGTAGGATGGCTTCGAAACTCTCCGCCGAGCTTCACCTGGTTGACGCCGAGGGGACAGTGGCGGGCTTCTCCCGTGGAAGACGAGGGGGATGGATCACCATTCCTTACATCCTCGGTCTCTCTCTCTCCCTCTCTCCCTCTCTCTCACCACTCCCAAACCAATTCTCTTAGGGGAACTTTTGATCCGCAGGGAGTACGATGGGGATGTCTGTGGCGACGTTCGGGGCGACCTCCAACCTCATCGTCTACCTCATTGAGGAATATAAAATTAAGAGCATCGACGCCGCTCAGATATTCAACATCATCAACGGATGCACCAACCTCGCCCCCATCGTCGGCGCCGTCATCTCCGACTCCTTCGGCTGCTTCGTCGTCGTCGCCGCCTCCTCCGTTCTCTCTCTTCTGGTGCTCCCCCCCTCGAACCTCCATCTTTTCGCTCAAATATGCTTAAACAGTACCTTCCAACAACCGCAGGGAATGGCTCGATTCACGTCGACGGCCACGGCCGGCGCGCTGAGGCCGCCGCCGTGCCAGGGGGGATCCTCCGCCGCATGCAGAGAGCCCTCGGCGGGCCAGAACGCGCTCCTCTACACGGCGGTGACACTGCTCTGCATGGGCGCCGGGGGGACGCGCTTCAACATGGCGACGATGGGGGCGAACCAGTTCGACAGACCCGCCGACCAGAGCACCTTCTTGAACTGGTACTTCTTCGTCATGCCCGTAGGAGCCATTATCGGCTCCATCGTCGTCGTCTACGTGCAGGACAACGTCAGCTGGGGATGGGGGTTCGGCGCGTGCGCCGCCACCAGCGCCGCCGGCGTCGCCGCCTTACTGCAGCGCCGTGCCTGAGAGGAACCCCCCTACTGGGTCTCGCCCGGGTACTGGTGGCGGCGGGAAGGAAGTGGAGAAACGCGGCACCGCCTGAAAGCAGCACGGAGTACTACCATGGCGGCTCCGGCGAGGGGAAGCTGAAGCTTCAAGCTCCGACACCTGGCTTCGGGTGCGAATCTCCTTCTTCGGATTCAAGCTTCTGCATTATCTCTATTTCCTTGTGGATTACGACACTCTCCGAGATTTTATCTAGTCAATGGCCGGGCCCGGGTTAGAGAGAGAAAACCTCCTGAAGTTAGACCGGGCGCTGCTCTGTTTCTTTCTACTCAAAGGAGGAGATGTCTTGGGGATGACAGATTCTTGAACCGGGCTGCAACAAAGAGGGAAGGGGAGGTCAACCCCGACGGCAGCGTGGCGAAGCCATGGAGTCTGTGCACTGTGGACCAGGTGGAGGACCTCAAGGCGGTGCTCAGGATCCTCCCCCTCTGGTCAACCTCCATCCTCCTCAGCACCTCCATCGGCATCCTGCTCGCCCTCACCGTCCTGCAAGCTCTCTCCCTCGACCGCCACATCGGCCACCGCTTCTTCCTCCCCGCTGGGTCCCTCGTCGTCTCTACCCTCTCTGCCTGCGCTGTCTCCATCGCCCTCCTCGACCGCTGCTTCTATCCCGCCTGGTTCAAGCTCCTCGGCCGGCCCCTTACGCCGCTGCAGCGCGTGGGTGTTGGGCACGTCGTCAACGCGACCGCCATGGCGGCGGCGGCGCTGGTGCAGCGAAGGTGCGTCGCCGTCGCACAGTACCTCGACCTGGTTCATCGGCCGGGGGCCATCTTGCCCATGACCGTGCTCTGGCTGCTGCCGCCGCTGCTGGTGTTGGGAATGGGGGATGTTTTCCATTTCCCCGGCCAGGTGGCACTGCACTACCAGGAGTTCCCGGAGTCTCTGAGGAGCTCGGCGACGGGGATGATGGGACTGGTGGTGGCGGCAGGGTTCTACCTGAGCACGGCGGTGGTCGACCTGGTGCGGAGGGCGACCGACTGGTTCCCGGACAACATCAACGCCGCTAGGTTGGACAGGTTTTACTGGACCTTGGCGGCGGCCGGAGTTGTCAACCTGGGTTACTTCATCCTCTGCGCTAGATTGCACGAGTACAGAGACTCCGTCGCGAGCAGCACCGTCACCGCCGCCGCCGATGTAGTGAGTCGAGCTCCGACGATTACGGGAGAGGGACGGCTTCCATGGACTGTGCTGCATAATGTCGTGTTCTCCGTTCTAAGCTTATTCTTGGTGTAATTCAAGAAGGTCTACGGCCGATCAAACAGGGACGACGATTTGTCGACGTCTTTCACTAACCAAGTAGGATATATAAGTACACAGTAACTTGATCATTACAAGAACAAGTTTTGAAGCGCGACTCATGCTCTGCTATTAAAGAAGCTGATCACATTGGACGATATGGCAACGGCGCTTGTCGCCACCGCCAGGGAGATCATCGTCGCCGCCACCACCTTGTCTTGCCGGCGAGCGATGCCATGAATGTCCCTGAAACGGAAGTTTCCCGCCGTAAGAGTTAAACACAGAGATTGTCGGCCGAGCACGGTGGAGAATAACGAGGGAGGGGAGAGGGGATTTACCTGAGCACAATTGAAGCCGGGAAGATCAACGAGAGGCAGACGGCAGTCGTGGATCCGAAGAACTGGAAGAGAGTCCATATGTTGGGGATGCCGATGGCGGCGAGGTAGACGAACGCCGCCAGCCCGAGAGTCAGAGAGACGAAGCGGGTGTCGTCGTATGGCAGCGGCCGCGATCTCGGGAAGAACAGGCCGTCCACGTTAATCCGAAGAGAGAAGTTGAGGAGGGGGTAGACCAGGACGAGGTGGAGACCATAGCTGAGCCGGACGAGGTTATTGACCAGTGAGGGAACGTCGGAGCCGGAGGTTCTGTCGAAGTTGGAGAGTATGTCGGCCATGGTGGCGTCCCCGAAGAGGAGGTAGCCGGAGAGGCCGACGGTGGCGTAGATGACGGAGCAGAGGATCAGAGAGAGCCTCACGGCCTTCGTCATGTCCGACGACTTCTGCAGCTCTGCCCTGATGGGATGAACTGGGAATACCCGACGTCTGGGCCAGATCAGTCGGAGATTGAGTCGACGGGAGGATGAAAGCTTTCTGGAGAGTACTCACCGTTGAAGTGGAAGGTGAAGGCGAGGACAATGACCGGGACGGCGGTGAAGAGCTCGAAGAAGGAGGTCCCGGAGCCGAAATCCGGCAGAACCCTGGGGGTCCTGGTTGTCCCTCTGTAGAGCGCGTAGAGCGCCATGGTGGAGCTGATGGCGACGAATACCACCGCCAGGAAAACCGAGACGGCCGAGGAAAACCTCAGAGAATCTGCCATGAATACACGAGTAAGGAATTCCCAACAAGACACAGATTCTTCAACAGACGCGATCAGTTAGTTCTTCCCTAGAACTGGTCAACGATCGGTGGAATCAGCCTCTGGTTTCTAATTTAAATATACTTAAATCATGGAGTCAATTCGCCGCTCTAAAGAAATAGCTTTCCGGGTCGATTCAATCTAAATGCAAACAAAGAATCATTGATGTCATATGCCATTAAACAAAATTTCCATTTGTATATGAATTGAATATCAGGATGCATAGAGAGAGAGAGAGAGAGAAACAGTTTCATGGGTCCCACGTGGGGCCCTTTGAGGATAAGGATGGATCGTGATGTGTTGAAGCACGCCGCACATGAAAAGGAAATAAAAGCTCTGTATGTGCACGCATAACAGTACTGAAAACATTCACGCGACCATCTCCGCATGACATCGTGAGTGTAACCAGACTGGTCTAATAGGGCCGAGCAAATTCTGCTCACATCCTATGTTAGAGCACCCGTAGATCAAACGTCTCTCTCTCTCACGCACTTCCATGGATACAGACACCGACACACAGAAGGCTTGTTAGGGGGTCCAATCAGCCTGCCCCCTTTGAGCTCTGTGCCTAGCCTATGCGGCTAAGAAAACTATGCGAATGAAGTAAGGCAAAGAGAGAGGGCGGGAGAGAGAGAGAGAGAGAGAGAGATGAGTCCAAAGGGGAACTGACCTACACGCCGGAAGAGGAGAAGAGGAAGCAACACGAAGACGAGGGTGAAGAGGAGCGCCGCCGGGCGGGAGTTCCACCACTGGTCGCCGAACCACTCCTGCAGCACTCCCAGGTGCCCCGCGCCCTCCGACTGGTTCCCCGATAACACATCCCCTGCTCCCAAGCCCACGCAGACGAAATCAGTGGAAGCATCACGATTGAGGAAGGAGATGTACGAGTGGTGGAGGTGGACTACTACCGATGATGATGAGGTACATGATGAGGGCGCCGAGGTTGGTGAGGATGACGCAGAGCTGCAGCGCCGTGGCACCGGCCTTCCCGAAGGACTCCGCCATGATGCCGGCGTAGGACATGACCTTACCGGAGTTGGTGTACCGCAAGAGGAACTCCACGGAGACGTCGCACAGGAGCGCCACCGATAGGATCAGCACCACCGCCGGGCCAACGCCGAGCACCTTCAGCGTCGCCGGAATCGACATGATTCCGGCGCCGATGATGCTCGTCGACAGGTTGAACACCGCGCCGGAGACGGAGGCGGAGCCCTCCGAGGGCTCCGCGAGCTCGTACTCCGGCAGCAGCGGAGCCTGCGCCCCGCCGGCGTGCTGTCCCGTCGGCGTCTTCATCGGAGGCGGGCAAGGATACTGGCGGCGCCGTCTCTATCTTAAAGCACATCATCCGCAAGATTACTATTAGGCCTGGGTAGCTGTGCCGCCAACACCATCTAACGGTGATCCAGGGTTGACTCGCTATCCCTCTGAGCTTCGATCTAGATGGACGACTGAGATCCTGTTTATGGATCTCAAGGATTGGCTCGGTTTTCATTTGAGGGGGTACATGGTCAATTCGCAAGAGCATCTGCTTCTCTCCAGCTCTTCGCTACCTGTTGGCGCCGCCAACGGCTCAACTTGGCTGGCGGGTTGTCTTTAGAAAAAAAGCAAATAGAGCTCAGTGCACATGGACGGGATTCCGTCTATCTTAGCACGTGTTGAACAGAGAGAGAGAGAGAGAGAGAGAGGGAGTGTGTCCCACTGGACATGTGCGCAGCCACCCGTCCCTCCGCAGCCCCCGGTTTGGATTGTACTGGGTCCCTGCGTCTCCGATCCATTCATCTCGACCCGAATCTGGACCGCGATCGGATTGGATCAGTCCCACGGACCCAAGCCGCAGGCCCGGAGCCTATATCCGACCCAAGTTCCAAATTGCTCAATCCCTCGAACCATGGTCTCGTATTCTCCCCACTCTCCCTCTATTACCCTCTTATTTCTCCACGTGGACTTGGTCCAGGTCCAGTTCTTGTTGCTCGGCAAAACGTTTAAACTGGAAAGTATATCTCCTCTGATGGAGCTCTCATAAATTATGGTTCTCATTTACTTTTGACACTCCTTTCCTTTCTTTACAACGTGTTCCCCCCCTCCCATTTGGTACAAGAAGGGGTGCCTCCCGACATATCCCATAGAATCTCTCAACCGTTGGTGTTTGATTGAGAGATGTTATGCTAGGTCAACTAGGGATAACAAGATGTGAGGTTGAGTAGAGGAGGCTCGTTGTAGTTTGCAAGGCATCTGGTGGCACTAGTTGCACCATTCCCAAGATGGCGGCACCATAACAACGGTGTGATGCCCCTCACTTTGAGGAATAGGATCTCACCTATGTGACCTCATTGTCATCATGAGATTGTGTGGCTGTGCATGCAAGCATATGAGCATTGACATAATGCAACACAATGAGGTGATCCTCACGAGTCCAAGTCAACCTTGAAAAACTTGACAGACAACATTCAGAAGAAGGTCAACCATTGTCAAGGAATTGTCAACCAGTTATGGAGAAGGGAAACTAGACATCATGACGTTTTGCATTCAGACCTATCTTATAAGAAGAGTCGGGTTATGTTAGAGGGGTGTGAAAAAGTAAAGGTAGTGCTAAGTGAGAATCCTCTTGATGTGGTCATTGTATTTGAGAAATTCATATTTCAAGGTTTAACTTAATCCCTATCCATGTTATCTCAAGTGTGTCCTTTTTTCATTATGTCAATAACAAAGTATGTATTGTTTCCTCCTCAGTGAATCTACTTGTCACTCCCCCATTGAATTTTGCTAATTCTCCCACATAATCAATGGGTCCCATCACATGTATATGCACATAGGCATATGATGATATGGGCACAACTTGCATGAAGTAAAGGCTTGCATGTGAAAGTACATGACTCAAGTGGATGGTACCATTAGGCTAGGACAAGATTCACTAGAGTGCTTTATGAACTCTTCAACGAAAGGCTTGTAAGCAGCATGTGTTGATATAGTGTGGCACGTGTAAAGCAAAGGATGCTCATGTGCTGGAATGAATGACTATGGCTTGGACATAGGGCACCATTGGCCCAAATAAGTAAACATCATGACATCAACATGTCACAATATGTGTGCAGCCAAGGAGGATTGCACATGAGTATGTGCGTGTACTGCATACACAAAGACATCCATCACTCATCATATGGTAAGTGTAGAATGAGGTAAATACATGAGTGATTAACCTTGAAAGTGGGCCTCACTTTAGAAACTGTGACATTGAGTCATCCATATTAAGAAGATTGTTGCACTACCTATTTGAGAGATAGTTAACCGATAAACAACATTTAATAATATCAAGTTATCACATCATTAGCTAAAGTGAATTAACTTTAGGAATAAAAAAAGAAAAGCTATGAGGACTATTTATGATAAGTATTAGTAGTTGATAAGTCTTTATTATTATGAGTTAATAATTAATTAATAATATATTTTAAGCCTTGATTCATGATAAATAGATTTACATTTATGTTAAATTATAAAAAATAGTTCTTAGTTAGTTAATGTAAATTTTTAACTAATTATGTATTTTTATATAAACTTTATATAATTTTTATAATCATATTTTTTATATAAATAAAGAAAAAATAAAATAAAAATATAGAAAAAAAGTACCCATCAGCCAATTGGGCCCACAAGTGGGCAAGAAGCACAATCACTAATGGCTAAGGACTAGTAAGAGACACATATGCCTCACTCCTCTTTCACATCATCAGTGGCCAACTAAGCATGAGGTAAAGAATGGTTATACACATACAAGAGAGAAGCTTATTGATCACATAATCTTATATTATTATATAATATATCTTAAAACTTAGAAAATAATCGATGTGGGATTAAACTAGCATCACAGTATCTTATAAGGTTTTCAATAATTTTAATATCTAAAATACTTTTTATTTATGAGAATGAGATACCCTTATGACATTACTTTATAAGGGTATTCATGTATTTATTTCACTCTCTCTCATATAGGTGAGTGCCAAGTGAGGGTTTGAATCTAGCTAGAACAAAAACTCATATTTTTATTAGATTAAATCATAATTTTTTTATAAATTACATGGTAACGATTAAGTCACACAAATTACTCAATTATCAACGAAAATATTGTCAATATGATTTGTGAAACATCATTACTAAAATTGTCAAATGATTATGGATAAAAAAATCACAAATTTATTGAGTAAATTATCTTTGATTAATCGACAAATAAATCATCGTTGAGAAGATGACAATTCATTAGGAGACATGTCGTCATGCCATGAGAGCATACCAGATGTGATGAAGAACTTCTTGTTGCGTAGACTTGAAGATGAAGCTCTTTAAGATGTATCCCACCTTTATCCAACTTATCTTCGTCAAGTGGTAGTTACTAGAGATCCACAAAGTCATTATTTTTTTATCTTGTTGAGTAGTAGTTGTTGGAGACATCATGAACCCACCTCATTAATTTCTAAACTTTACAAAAAGATCTAGAGATTACCCACATCTTCCTTATCTAAGAAAAGCCTTTGAGGCCATAGATATTACATAATAATCATCCCAAACATATAAAATTCTAGCAATCAATATTGCGAGGTTAAAACTTAGACTTTTCTAGTTTAAACTTATTTTTTACTTAATCTAGTGATAGTGTATATGATTTTGAGTTTCAAAAACCGTCTTCATTTAAATATAATTATTATAACTTTTATTAATTAAATTATTCATAATCACTTATGTAAGAATTAAAGTTCAACCCGATTCAAATTCTTGGACCATTGATGTCATTATAATATTTTTTATCCTTATTTCATTTTTTCACGAATTTTAAATATATTTTATCTATATTATTTAGTCTAAAAATCATAAAATTATATTATTTATGAAAAGTTATAAAATATTATCCGATATTATATTACATGCCTATGATCCACTTGAATTTTTTTTACTATTTTTAAAATATCTTATTTAATTATAATTTATTTATTTATTAAAAAATATTTTTAAAAATATATAATTAGTATTTTTAGTTTTATAAATTTTCAATTTATGTGATTTATTATACAATAATTAAGTCATGTCAATAGTCATAAATATTGGTAAATTGAATCAGTTATGTACATTATTTTATTTTCATCTATATTTCTTCACTAATACAATTGATTCTTCATATCATCACAATTCAAATAAAGTCACACAATATTATTATACTACTTTAGTCCTCAACTTACGTCTACTCTTTAATGTTTCACTAATTTCAAAATACAGAATTCATGGGTTTATAAAGATTTGGCTCCCACAAAATCTCCACTAAAATTATGTTTAGGTTTTTCCTTAAGAGATCAACTTATTAAAGGATTAAGCTCCTAAAAGTAAAGTTAACAGTTTATTTGAGGGCTCAACTCCTTACACTTGAGTTTATACACAAAACTCAACTATAAATCCATATTTCTAGAGTGTTTGAATAGAAGCTATAATAATGTAGTTATCTATGCAATCACCACATAATAAGGGTATCATGTAATATAGTAGTGTGAACTTTTTATGTACTATCAGTTGACATTGAGTAAGCTTTATATTTGTAAAGACTTTGATGATTTTGAGCAGCAACTGATAGGTTTTATTTCAAACTACTTATAGAGACTTTGATAGCTTTGTCTCCTTAAAGGAAAAAATGGCATGAGGTCAAAATTTGAAGTTATTCTTCCTCTTTATTACAATGTTACTTTGAAACTTAACTCTCTTGATACCTAATTGAAAAGTTTAATATAGTAGAGACCTTGAAAAACTTGAACAAAAAAATATCTTCTATCATTTTAGGCTCTCATATATCAACTATCATCCCTCACTCTTCATGGAGGAGAAAGAGAGTCATTGAAACTTATATTTTGGCATTCTTCTCTCATACTTTTTGTGCCCAGGGTTAAGGAGAGGCTTTTCTTTATTCTCCTCTTAATAGATAGTCCAATGAGTAGTTTTCAATTGGTGAACATAGTCCTCATTTGGTCAAACTTACACTATTTTTAAATGAGAATATGCATATTAATCTTGGAAATATCATAACAAACAAAATCCTTTGAATTTTGATGCACCATTTGTCATGTTGAATTTGTCTTTGAGCAGAGATGTCATTTCTGATATATTTTTAGGCATTTTCTCTATAAAGTTGTTTTTTCTCATATATTTTTAAGCATTTTCTCTATAAAGTTGTTTTTTTCTATCATACAATATCTCATACCATTTTATGAATAATACCTCATATATGTGTAGAAAGTATAAATAATTATTTTAATGAAAATTTAAGTGTCATGACTACAAACATAGATAAGATATCATTTTACTGAGTAATATGAGTATTTAAAACCATATTTATGTGAATTATAATATTCTAAATTATATGTCATGATTAATCACTTGCAATATATGTGATGTAGCTTTAGATGAGTAGAGATAAAATTTGTCATGGAATCAACAAGAAATGAAATTTCTATAAAGATTTATTTTCCTAAATCCATATAATTTGAAAACTTCAACACTTGAATCCACAAAGGGGCAACCTTGAGTCTACAAGATCAAAAATATATCTTGAATCCACAAGGAAGGCATCAAAATCCTTCAACAAAAAGATATAATCTTAAAAAGAGAGAGAAAAAATAATCTTAAATAGATGACCCTAATACTACAACATGTGACCTTTAAATAGGCCAAAATTTTATTAGAGTGCCTCTAAATAAAGTTGTTCTATTATGATGGCACCTTAAAATAGATTTAAGGTATGCTTAAATAAATTCAAATGACTAAAAATGAGAAAAAAATAAAAATTGAGAAAACTAATTTATGACATGTTTAAGATGTATTTTATTATGGGTCAACTGAGATATTTAGCCATCTCATTCCACCATTCCAATCTTCATACTTCCTCAGCTTCTGGTCCACTTAATTTGGGTCATGGATGGCCTACATCAATATGTACCAACATAAAGAATGATTTGATACACATATTCAATTGATATGATCAACCTCAAGTTCTCAATGTAAAATATGGTATTTTTATTTTCATCTCATCACTTCACATCTTGTATATATTCATTCAATATATTCAAAATCATTACTTCCAATCAAAGAGTACAATATATAACTTTGATTGAAAACATTTACGCTAACTATAAAATGATTATAAATGGATATTTCACATATATCATCAATCACAAATCATTAACATGAAATACCATCTATGTAGTTTCATTTGGACTCTTAAAACTTGATAAATTATTTTTCATATATTCATAATTGTTACTTTTCATAACTCAATCCAAATAGTGACGTAAGTGATTGCTTGCTAGCAATCATTAGGATCATCAGATTTTGAATTCTATAATCATTCAATTCATTCTCACATATGCTTATGATCATCATCAAAACATATTCAGCTCCTGAAGCAAACAATCATTATTGTGAAGAAAGGTTGGCCTCCTCTTCATTTGTATATTTTTATGAGAATAGTATACAAGCCTTGGATTAGAAAAACCTTCACCAGTCGAGAAGCCTAACTGATGGTGGTGGGGACAATCAAGCCCAGCACATGATAAAATGAGCAAGGCAGGCCTAATAGGTGGCATAGCCCCCAACTAAGTGGGCCTCTTGTGCACATGGTGGAAGAACACTAGGAGATGGTGGCTGTCCACTCTCCTATCGTAGTCTTACATCCCATGAGGAAGATACCCGATGAAGCCGTCCCAAATGGGTCTGTCACCCCCTCAACGTTTCCCTATTAACAAGTAATCCCCAGTGAGAAAACTATTGCACTTATACCATAATTATGTTCTATTTACCCTTTCCTCATTATAGAAAACTATCCATGCACTTATATTTCGCTTTAAATTGTTGTGTACGTGGGTAAGATCTAGAATTGAGATATCTTGGAAATGAATTTATCTTCCCAGGCAACTTCCTCCCTAAATTCCCTCACGCAGACAATTTATTGACTGTATTGGATTTTGGACAATTATGACATAATATCAGGGTTGCGAGATAATTTCACCATTGTCTCTCATACCCTTCTGGACCCACGATTTAAAGATATTAGTCCCATCATTTTTAATGTGAGATAAATCGAAATTCAGACGACAACACGTCCAGTTGACTGATCCGGGCCAGTGTGCTCGCTGCATGGGCTACCTCCGTAAACTGTTCACTTCCTACTATCTATTGAGCCGATAAGGTTGGAAGATATAGCGATGGCGCTCGTCACCGCCGCCAGGGCGATCATCGTCGCGGCCATCATCTTGTCTCGCCGGCAAGCGATGCCGTGAACGTCCCTGCATGAGGAACTCAGCTGGGCCAAAGAGGAAGAGGAAAGCGGAAATCTTTATGCGCAGACGGTCGTCACCTAAGGACGATGGAGGCCGGGAAGATCAACGAGAGGCAGACGGATGTCGTCGATCCGAAGATCTGGAACAGGATCCATATGTTGGGGATGCCGATGGCAGCTAAGTAGATGAGTGCCGCCAATCCGAGCGTCATAGAGACGAAGCGGGTGTCGTCGTTTGGCAGCGGCCGCAATCTCGGGAAGAGTAGCCCATCCAGGTTGATCCGCAGAGAGAAGTTGAGAAGGGGGTAGACCAGGATGAGGTGGAGACCATAACTGAGCCGGACGAGGTCGTTGACCAGCGGGGGAACGTCGAAGCCGGAGGTTCTGTCGAAGTTGGAGAGTATGTCGGCCATGGTGGCGTCCCCGAAGAGGAGGTAACCGGAGAGGCCGACGGTGGCGTAGATGACGGAGCAGAGGATCAGAGAGAGCCTCACGGCCTTCGTCATGTCCGACGACTTCTGCAGCTCCGCCCTGATGGGATGAACTGGGAATACCCGACGACTGGGCCAGATCAGTCCGAGATTGAGTCGACGGGAGGATGAAAGCTTTCTGGAGAGTACTCACTGTTGAAATGGAAGGTGAAGGCGAGGACAATGACCGGCGCGGCGGTGAAGAGCTCGTAGAAGGAGGCCCGGGAGCTGAAATCTGGCAGAAGCCTGGGGGTCCTGGTTGTCCCTCTGTAGAGCGCGTAGAGCGCCATGGTGGAGCTGATGGCGACGAACACCACCGCCAGGAAAACCGAGACGGCCGAGGAAAACCTCAGAGAATCTGCATCAACTTCTGCTGAGAATTCCTCGATAAGCAAGGGAAGTGAAGCGCTGGTCTTCCGTCTCACTAACCTACACGCCGGAGGAGAAGGAGAGGAAGCAACACGAAGACGAGGGTGAAGAGGAGTGCCGCCGAGCGGGAGTTCCACCAGTGGCCGCCGAACCACTCCTGCAGCACTCCCAGGTGTCCCGCGCCCTCCGACTGGTTCCCCGACAACACGTCCCCTGCTCTCACGCCCACGCAGACGAAATCAGTGGAAGCATGACGATTGAGGAAGAAGATATACGAGCGGTGGAGGTGGGCTGCTACCGATGATGATGAGGTACATGATGAGGATCCCAACGTTGTTGAGGACGATGCAGGCCTGCGCAACCGTGGCGCCGGCCCTTCCGAAGGACTCCGCCATAATGCTGGCGTAGGACATGGCCTCGCCGGAGTTGTTGTGCCGAAGGAGGATCTCCACGGAGACGTCGCACAGAAGCGCCACCGCCAGGATCAGGGCCACCGCCGGGCCAACGCCGAGAACCTTCAGCGTCGCCGGAATCGACATGATTCCGGCGCCGATGATGGTCGTCGACAGGTTGAACACTGCGCCCGAGACGGTGGCGGAGGAGCCCCTCGAAGGCTCCGCGAACTCGTACTCCGGCAGCAGCCGAGCGCTTACTCCGGCGGCGGACTTCCCCATCAGTGCCTCCATTGTTAAGGCCGCGGCGTTCAATTTATATCCTATTAAATTACAGTCAACGTCGCCGGTCACCATCCGCCGACCAAGGGACATCCAACGGTCATAACAGGTCGGGCGTTTCAGCTTAGTTAGATGGACGACGGACAACTACTAAGGTGGTTGGAGCCCTGGTGAGTGTTATCTTGTCATTGGAGATAAACGTTCCAGCTCAGATGTTTCCCGCCGCACGCTCTGGATGATGCTGACGTCGTTCTTCCACCTGGCCGCGGCGGCTCGAAACGGACCGCGTCCGGGCCCTTTTTTGGAAATTGTATGGGCCGGAGAGCCCAAATAGTCCATAAAGACAGGAAGCACCCAATAACACATGTTACTGGGCCCAGGTACTTTCTCTGGGCCCTATACGGCCCAGACCTCATTAGAGTAGGTGGGACGCACTCAAGAGAGATGCCAATTGGCGTGGGCCACGAGCGCCGTTTAAATGCCATTATTAATGATGAGGCGTGACCCAGGGAACCTTTTGACTTTCCCCATTTTAGAAACTGAGAGGAAATTTATTTTTATTATTATTTCCACATTATAAAAATATGGGGGATAATATATAGTTATTGAAACAATAAAATATAATTATTGAATAATATACACGTAAAAATGTCGTCAATTCGTGTAAAAATTAGCTCATTGAATCAAAACAGCGGGGCGAGGACAAGGCAAATCTGCACGAAGTTTTAGATTTTTCTAACTTGGGGTGGTTTGAGGATGTCGCCACCCCGTTGACCTCGTCAAGAAAGTTCTCGTTATGTTACCGTGAAAGGGTGAATTCGTCATTTTATGTTTAGCGCAGTCCCGCTTTGATTTTTTTAAGGCATATATTTATTTCTTCCTACACCAGTAATTCTTAGATTTATTCCACAGAATTATTGAGATTTCCCCATATTTTTGGGGATGATTGGGGATCTGTCAATGCCGTGCGAAATTGTTAGAGGATGAATCCTTCACACACGTTCGGAAGCCACGTTCTCATGGAATATCTAACCGATAGTTGACTTGGGAGATTCCACGAGCATCTGACTTCTAGGTCAAAAGTTACCGCCTTACCTGCTCCGAGGGCAGCTAGTCTTCCCCTTCGTCTAACTATTTTTTTACTTTTGAGTCGGAAGGGACGACTGAGTCCCAGACTGCGGGCTTCCGATTTTGACGGTCATAGACTTAGAACAGTGACGTCCAGTCGTTTCATGATGAAGACAGTGGATGCTTCCTCTCTCTCTCCCTCCCCCTCTCTCTCCCTCCCCCTCTCTCTCTCTCTCTCTCTCTCTCTCTCTCTCTCTCTCTCTCTCTCTCTCCCTCCCTCCCTCCCTCCCTCCCTCCCTCTCTCTCTCTCTCTCCCTCCCTCTCTCTCTCCCTCCCTCTCTCTCTTTCTCACTCACTCTCTCACGGAGGATGAATGGTGTTGAAAGCGCCGAAGTGACCAAGGTGATGAACACCTATCTCTCTCTTTCTCTCTCTCTCTAGTGGAGGATGCGGACTCCGAAGCGCTCTTCCCAACATCTTAGCCGTTTTGAGTCTGTTGGTCCTCCCAGAAGGCTTATTGCAAAAGTGAACCTACCACAGAGAGAGAGAGAGAGAGAGAGAGAGAGAGAGAGAGAGAGATAGAGAAGAGGGGGGGGGAGTAGAGGAGAGATCTATTGGTATCATCTCTCTCTCTCTCTCTCTATAACTTCGAGTCCGTGATCCAGATTTAGACAAGGGCCGCCAAGCTGTCGCGATCTAATTTAGGAAGGGGATAGTGGATTCTAGGTTAATAGGCGCAGGCCGGCGACCACTGATTCCCGTGAGTCAGTCGTGCTGGGCATTTCAAGAAGCGTGTGGTTTGGAGTTGGGTGGCCGACCGCACCTGACCGATCAATATGAACTGCCACCCTTTCCCGTCTCCTTCATGGTTCAATATTCAAACTGGCAGGCATTCAACAAAGGTGTCTCCCGTAGTTCTCACTCCTTCCCCTTGAAGCATAAACGCACCAGCAGCCGTTAACCTTTGGACTTTCTTCCTTTGTGGGGACGGACGGCCGATGTGACCGGCGAGCTCTGTTAGTATAAAGGGGGGAGGCGGTGGTGGCTCTCTGGGTCACGACGACATCTCGGTAATCTCCCTCCCCGAAACCCTCGGGCTACTCTCTCTCTCTGGAGTGGCAGAGGACGACTGTGGCGGGAGCTGCTTGAGAGAGAAAGATGGGTTCATATGAAAGGAGCGGTGGCGGGGCGGCGATCCAGCCGGAAGTGGAGATGCGCGCCGCAGAGTTCGTCGTCGTCCAAGGACCAGCGGGAGAGAAGGGGCAGACGAAGGGGGAGCATCGCGAGAAAAGGTTCCTGGATTTCCTGAGAGCTCGTCCCTCCAGGGAATGGCTCCTCAAGTTCGGCTTCTCAGGGAAGCTCGGGGCTCTCTCGTTCCCCCGTCGGAGACAGAATTCCGCCGACGAGTCTTCCCGGGAAGGGTCGGGTCCCACTCCGGCGCCTTCCCGGCGTCGATACTTCCGGGTATCGTTCGTCAGGAAGATTGATTGGAACGCTCTGAAAATTTATGCGAAGAAATGGATCAAGGACCCACTGAACATGGCTCTCCTGGTCTGGTTGGCCGCCGTCGTCGTCGTCTTCGCCACCATGATGTTCATCTCGATTGGGCTGCTCAACAGCACCATCCCGGAGAGCTCCCAGAGGAAGAACTGGGTGGAGGTCTGTAACCAGATCCTGAACGCGCTCTTCACCATCATGTGCGTCTACCAGTACCCGAAGCTCCTCCACCACCTGGTGCTCGTCCTCCGCTGGACCTTCGAGGACGCGGCGGCGCTGCGGCGGTCCTACTCCAAGAAAGGAATCGTTCGGCCACACGAGCGCCTGCACATAGCCTTCGTGCTGTTTCTCCTCCATTTGACTTGCTTCGCGCAGTTCGCTCTCTGCGGGCTCTACTGGGGTTACAGCAGGTCCTCCCGCCCAGACTACGCGGTGAACATCTGCTTCTGCGCGGGGATCATCGCCCCCATCGTCGCCGCCGTGTACACTCTCTACGGGCCCCTCGGGAGGAAGATCAAGGCCATCTCCGACGAGGAATCACAGAGCCAGTTGACGGAGGTGGCTGACATGGCAGAGAAGCTGAAAGTGAAGTTGAACGAGAGCCGGATAGTGGTGACGAGACCGGAGTGGGTAGGCGGGCTCTTCGACTGCTGGGACGACATGACGGTGGCCTACCTCTCCTTCTTCTGCACCTTCTGCGTGTTCGGGTGGAACATGGAGAGGCTAGGGTTCGGGAACATGTACGTCCACATCTTCACCTTCGTACTCCTGATCGTGACGCCCTTCTGGGTCTTCAACGTCGCCGGCCTCAACATCGCTGACCACGGCGTCCGGGAGGCGGTGGGGATCGTCGGCATCCTGCTCTGCTTCCTCGGTCTCCTCTACGGCGGTTTCTGGCGGATCCAGATGAGGAAGAAGTTCAAGCTCCCCTCGAACTACTTCTGCTGGGGCTACCCCAACCTCACCGACTTCATGCAGTGGCTCTTTTGCTGGTCCTGCGCTCTGGCCCAAGAAGTGCGCACCGGCAACTTCTACGACATCGAGGAGGGCAGCTTCTACAGCAAGAACTCCTCCTCATTGGACGAAGAGACGGAAGAGGAAGAGGGCGTACCGCCGTCCTTGCACCCTCTTCCCCGCGAAGGCGGCTCGATGCCGGCGATTGAGGGGGCCTTCGTCGTCCCCCGATCTCCTGGGCTCACGACGGAATCTCCGACGGACGCGATGGCTCCCCCTATTCCGCCATCGATAGAGCAAGCCGTCTCGGGCAACCAGGCCACATGAGCAGCAAACACTAGGGTCCAATTTTTCCGCGTATCGATGAGATTGGACAGGATTATTTGATCGACTCATTTTGTCTCGGCGAAGATGAAGATGCCTTCGTCTGCGACGCTGTAGATTGGTTATTTGTTTTCCTTCATCATTTTTATGAAAAAAGTCTCCAGATTCATGTACATTAAAATAATCGTTCCGTGCTCGGTGTCCTTCAGAGCGGAATTCCCCGTGAAGGGCGTCGACCAGTGAGAAAAGATTACGTCAGAGGAAGAACTTCGAACGTGGTGGGTGCGATCAAAGGGTTTCTTTTAGAAAAGCTGAGGTCTTGCTTCTTTTCGTCCGTCTTTTCCCCGTGGATCCTCCGTCGTCTCCATCTCCTAGTGTTTGGATCAGCTGGGTCGTCTCCCCGCCGGAGTTCGCACTGTTGGTCACGTAAAAGGCCGGCGAGATCTCCAGGAAGGATCTCAAAGGGACGACTGCTCTCCTCGACATTAAAACCGGAGGAGATGGCGGTGGGACGAATTCGAAAGGAAGCCCGGAGACAGACGGCGGCGGAACATGCGAAGAGAACACTGGCGCAGGGAGACGACTGGCGCTGACGAAGGAATCCGGCCATCTCCGGGAACGAGGGAAGCGGGTTTGCCGCCAGACTCGATAAGAAGAGGAGCCGCCAAAGACGGTAAGAATAAGCGTCAGAACGCATGATATCAGTTTGAGAAGCTTGACGGTGGCGGTGGCGGTATCAGCTTGAAAGGAGCCGCCCCCCAGAGCTTGAGAGAAAGGAGTAACTCGCCGGCGAGGGTAGGCGACGGGGACATCTCGGCATTAAAGACCCTCTCTGATCCTGAAGATTAGAGAAAGCTCAGTCGTGGCGGTGATGGCGCCATGGAAGGCGGGACGTGGACCCTCAAATCCTTGATTCACAGATGCCAGGGATCTTCCAGTTGCTACGAACCGGATCCGATATCCACACGTCATTTTTTCTTGATTTAAATTCCACCGAAAATAATCCGGAAAATAATATCCTCTGACCGTTCATAATATAATTTCCACGGAAAATCTACATGATTATATAATCAGATCCATTTTAATGACCTGGCAGGGGAGGAGGGGGGGCGCATTCTCTGACCTCTTCAATGATGAAGAGGCACATGGACGAAAACCAGAGACTCCACCGGCCCAAGTGATCAAGAACGGTGTCACGTTGGCAGCCCGGTCTTTGTTTTATGGCCGTTGACTAATTAATGGCCTCCCAACCGCTTCCCTCTCGGTTGGAAGGAGAGAGAGGAGGGGGGGCCGGACTGATAAGTCCGGGTAAACGGGGGCATGCCGCTGACCGTTCAAGCGAGAGAAGCAGAGGGAAACAGACAGCGTTGAAAGTCACGGCTTTACCAGGTCAAAGGGGGTTTTGCCCCTCTCTGTCTCTGTCTGTCTGTCTGTCTGTCTGTCTGTCTCTGTCTGTCTGTCTGTCTCTGTCTCTGTCTCTCTCTCTCTCTCTCTCTCTCTCTCTCTCTCTCTCTTTCTCCTCATTAATGATAAAGGGATCAAGAGAAGATGAATTGATCAGAATGAGAATCTGGATTCTGGCAAAGAACATCGAGATGGTGAAGAAACGGGGCGAGGCAACACAAACTGGGAGAGAAAAATACCGCACTCTTTATCACCATACGATATAAAAATGCCAACTTGTCAACCAACGCCAATAGATTCCGAGAATTCATTCCTCACCGCCGGTGGCGGCGCATAATGCCTTCCAGATAGGTGCCAACATCTTGACGGGGGGCTGTGACTCCTGCAGCATACCACCAAACACCCTTCCTTCATAAACATGGCCATTTTCCCCCATAATGCATTCCCCAAATAAAATTGTTTTTTTTGTGGGTCCCACCTGAAAGACTGGCATCAGCTCCTCGTGCCCATCCAATACCAGAGCCAAGCTCCAGTAGCACCTCACCGGAGTCACAATCTCATTCAGCACGGGCCTCAGGATCTTCCCTACCGAGAGCAGGCGCCTGGAGACTCTCCCACTTCAAGAAATTGCCAAAATAAGGATCGCCATTGAGGAAAAAAAAATAGAAAAAACGAAAAATCACGTAATAAAAATGGTAAGAAGAAGAATTAAATTGCCCCCAGCAGAGTAAATAATAAGATATTGCAAGATTCTCTGATGATTCTAGGAACCCAGATGGCTATCTGTCGAGGATATGAGATCAAACAATGGGACTCAGAATTTGTGCACAAACAGAAGATGATAATTGCACATATAATAAGGATTATTACTCCATAGTAGCACAAAAAGAAAACCCATAGAATGGGCAGTAAACCAAATGAGAGGAGGAAAATGTTACTAAATTTTTCACTCAACATGCATTTGTCTCTGTTGGAAAATTTACAGAAATAGAAGGATACGAGATCATATTTCGCCATTGTTATCATCATTATCATCATATTCTCTTCTTATTAATCATATGCTCTACCCATCAATATGAATCTCCTTCACTTCCAGCAGCCCAAATGGTCGCCCAGGAACTGTTCTTCTCCTTTCCCAAAAGGTCCAGTCGGACTTTGTGTGTGGAAGAATCATCACCATAAGTTGAGATAGAACTAAGAAAATTGACTAATGTGTTTCAAAATAGCAAACAATGGATGGTTGGATTGCACTAATTAGGTTTTTCCAACCTCATACTAACCCAGCAAATGTTACAGGAATAGTAGAAATCGGGCCTAGAATCCACAAGGCACGAAATTTGCAGGCAGAAGAATGAAAATTAGGCCGGGAATCCATATGGCACGAATTTTCCCTATCTTTGAATCCACAAGAATTGATTTTGAAGGATCCTCGAAAATCCACAAGGATCAGAAACGCCCTTAAATCCACAAAGGTTGCCTGAATCTACAAGCATATAGAAATCTCTCAAACAGAAAGATAATGATATTATTGATCCCTCCCCTGAAATTACAGCTTTCCAGCTTTTAAATAGGCCAAAATCCGTTCTAACTGTTCTTAAAATTCGGATTATTTGAAAAAAAATAAGATTTAAGTGAATAGAAAGTAGAAAATTTTAAACCCTACAAATCTAACCCATTTTCCACGCGGTTTGGTGCCTAACTGATTGAATATGGCGCTCAAAGTCATTTTGGGCCTTCAAATGTTTGTAGTCCACGTTTTTACATTTCAAGCTACCTAGGTAAAAAAAAAATTGCTTTTCTTGTTTTTGAAGTGATGTCACACATCATATGCCCATTGCAAACTGCATGCTCAGGCTGGAATCTAAAAGAAACATGTTACTTACCAGAAGAAATTCGGAAGAGATATATCAGAGGAAGAAAATCTAGAACACAACTTTGAATGGGTGCTACTCTTCAAATTAAAAGTTGACTCTTAAAGATCACAAAAGCGTGAAAAAAAACTTCTTTTGTTTACCCAGAAAAAAGAAATGTGAACATTCGAATCAACTCCTTATTCTAGGATAGTTCATCGTTTACTCGAAGAAGATATATACAATTCCAGCGAACGCACTTCTTCAAGCTGATTGGCGTGTCATCACAGTACAAGTTTTTAACTCCTGTGACTTGGATCACTAAAATGATGCGAGAGAATTGTGAGCAGTTTGTCTATTTCGATTGAGAAATAGAATCATAGTTGTATGCGACAAAAGTAAAACTCCCACCGGAAAAAACTCGATTATAATTGAGTTAAAAGATACCTCCAATAATAAGTCTCGAGTTGAACCCCAAATGCTGGCATAATGACAACACGTTCTGCAGGAAACGTTTAAATATGATATCATTAAATCATTCTAGTGTATGATGAAAATTCATTCACCTATTATCATTAAAGCATTATCTTCAAATTATCTTCAACTATTGAAGGAACAACATGCAGCAGCGCAGGAAAAGAGCCTTAGTGAGCACTTTCTTTTCTAATAAACAGATTTGAGAGATAGCAGAGACAACACTTACAGATATATCACCGCGGACATGCAAAAGAATTATATCATGTAATAATAAATACGGGACTGAAACTTTTTAGGCTGTCACAAGTGACAGCAACAACTATTTTAACTTCTGATATAGTAAAAAAGGCGAACAATATGCGAGATTAGGTATATTATTAATCTACACTCTAAAGCTCCTACTTTGTCAACATGCACAAGCAACCCATCCCCCCCTTCATCAGCATGAGCGTCGAGGGAAGCAGCATAAAGGAAACATAATAGTAAAGAATGAACATAACCTCTGCCGTTACAGTTATGAACGATTATCTAGAAGAAATGGCAAATGAATCCGATGAGCAGCGGGGAAAGCAAACAAAGGCACTCATCAACGAAACCAACTGTGTACCTTTCTGAACTACTCTTAATTGAGATGATATTATAACTAATATTGATAGGAGTAGAGCCCCAACAATATAGATGACTTGGCTTTCCTGCTGGGGTAGCAAAGAAAGAGAAAAAAGTAACAGTCTCTAGGTAAATAAAGATGGTAAATGCATAAGAAAAACGTATTGTTAAATAACAGAAAATGACAAATCAATAGACCAGCAAATGAAATACTTTTTTCAGGAAAATAATCCAAAAACATAAATGTGGAATGTAAGGAAATGAGAACTTCACAAGGATTTACTACTTACATTCATAAGATACGCTAAATTACTGACGTGTAGAAGTAATAGAAGGATGGAGGCACATAAGAAGATAATCCTTCCATTACTCCTTGCTACAATAATTTCATGCACATCAATTGTCTGAAGAGATCCATTCCTAATCTCACGATAGTAGGTGTATCTACTGTCAGAGCAAGCAATCTTGGACATGCTACCCCAAGTTAAGCGTGCATGGAACTAAACCTGCATCAAGCTGTTGCACATGTTTGCCAAATACATATACCTGCAAGTGAAGCCCCAATGCCAACTCAGAACCTTGGTGGTTGTCAATAATGGAGAAGTATTGCGGTTCAGCAAAGGATAAAGAAAAGTCCATGATTCAGAAAAGAAGCGACCTAATTATGCAATTACTCAAAATCAGTCGGCCTATTTGTGGGTACAACATCGCAAAAAAAAGGTAAGTCGAAAAAAAATTGCCTATGGAAATCTGAGAAATTCCCCAGAGTTTCTAATATGAGTAAGTCATCGCCCAGTTGCTCTCAAGAAAAAAAAGGAGGAGAAAATCCAACTTGCCACAGGAGTGGCAGGAATAATAAGAGATGAAAAAAAGGAGCCCCCCAGAACACGTATCTGCAGGTGAAAAGAGGAGAAAGCAGATCTAATTAGGGGCCTCCCTCACTTCTCTGGCCCAAAAGTCCATTACACTGAGCAGACGAATCCACCAGTGGATTCGCAGGAAAGTCACACTTTCTGCTAAATGCCCATCCCAGAGACGGTGAATCTACCAGTGGACCAAAGTCCGTTATAATTGTTGAAAAAAAAATTAACAGACAAGTCAAAAGGAAGATTACTATTCAAAGAAAAGTCCACCCATTAGCCAAAAGCCCACCACACTTAGTGGATAAACCTCGCCCTTAGGGCCAGAAAAGTTATTACACTTGGAGAATAGTGCCAGAAACTCAAAGGGTCTTTCAACTTTGGTGAATAAATCCACCCATATAACCAGAAGCCTAAACAACCTGGTATGCAAATCCTCTGAATCACACTACTTCAAAGCCTATGAAATCGATAAGTTATTTGTAAGCACGGATGACTCATAAAAACAGATGGGCTTCATCCCATTTCCAAGTGGGCACAAACCCACTAAACAAAAAAGTTTTAATTCAAGGTCAGAATGGGATCTAACCCACTAGTCTAATGGAGTCCATCCAAAGAAAAATGAGTATAAATTCATCACTAAACAGACTTTTGAACTCGCCAAATGTATATTAGTTCCGGCCTGAATGTTTATCATATCGTAAACATGAATTGAAATATATCCACCTGAACCATCTTTTGTTGACCTAAATGTATTACTTAGGTCATTGCTTGTAATTTTTTTTTATATAAACTATGCATATTGAAACAGATACCCTTTCAAATTTACTAAAAGGGCTGGAAATCGTAATAAATTATGAGAGTTGCAGATCGTCTTCGATAACTCTCAAATAAGTTCATATGTAAGGCAGTAAGGTTAGCACCTAAGTCATTTTGATTGGCTTGAAAGCCTACCTTAACTTCTATTCTCTTGAAACAACATCCATGCAACCTCTATGGCCTTGCCATTGTCCATGGCATGCTAAAGTTATTATTGTGCAATATACTCTAATTAGCGCTTTCTTCTTAAATACCAATGTAAAGCATTATAAGTGATCTCCTGTGTGGAAACGTATACCAACAACATTGAAATATGTGACTCCACCTATATCATGCTCCACATAAAGCGTTGGACCATTCAATCAAGATAATCACAATTTTTCAACCCTCGATCAATCTATTACATCAAATTTAAATTATTTTCTTTGTTGGAGGCTACTTCTTCGTAAACTTTTCAAACTCTAAAATGATGTTCACCACCATAGTCATCATATTCTTCAGCCAACATTAAGTTTTAACTATATTCGGCTTCTGTATTGAGTGAATAGCTGACACAATAGTCGACCATTCACTCAGATGACAAAATAAATTATATGACAGCCACCATAATGTCTACTCCGCCAGAATACTCAATTCAAGCGTACCGAATCAATTCAGGTCACACGCGAATTCATCATTAATAAAGAATATCTAAATGATGATCAAACGTCAAATCATACTGTCTAATTATGTCTAACAAATTCGTCATTAAAAAAGAACACATTCGAATATCTAATATTAGTGCAAGGGATACCTAGACCAAATCAAAATAACCGTGCCCAGAGGCGGCGACGAACGGCCAATGCGGGAGGCATCCGGCCAACGCCGGTGTGGAACTCGGGCTCCGGAGGCAACGAACTCCGTGGGAGAGTGGACGCCCTCCGGCCTCGGGTCGTTAGCAATCGGAAAAACGATGCGACTCTCAGATCTTAAGCAAGGACTTCGGTCCGCTGACCAAACTGCTCAGGGCGCAGCCAGAACCAGGAGCGAAGAGCGACGAAGCGGGGGGGGAGGAAGAAGGCGTGTAGAGCCACTTCACGAAGAGCCACTTGTTCGAGGTCATTGAAATGGGCCGTCGATAATGGGTATGGATTGAGACCTCAACCAAAGCCCAGCCATTTTACTCTGGGCTTGCGAAAAATAGGTTTTTTTGTACCGTCGGGGGCCCAGGGAAGGGGACAAACAATTGACGACGCCATCCAAGCGGACCGGCCATTTCTCCTTTGGCCGTAAATATTAATGAGCCAAGTGAACTCCATGGGCCCATTTCTCGCTATCTAGATAATGGGCCCGTTGAACTGGCTCGGCCCATTTTACGCTGCTCTTGGTTGACGAAGTAGCTATCTCCACCTCAATAAAAATACCTTTTTTTCTAAAATGAATAAATATTTTTATAAAGCATATAAATAATTATATTTTAGAGTTTTTTTTTCTTCAACTCACTGAATGAATTATTGATGATAGTTTCATTTTTATCATTAAAATTATTAATAATCGAAAAGTCTGATCATCGCGTGAATTCAAAGATAGGAATTTTATTCGTCGGCGGATAGATTACACTGGAGTCTACATGGGGTTGTGGGTGCAATCCTCAGAGGGAAGGGACGACGGCGTAGTCGTAGTCCGCCGTGAGGTACCCGGCGGCGCCGCCAGCGGCGGCGGCGGCGGCGGCGGCGGGGTAGGTGAACTCCGGCTCCTCCGCTGCAGCGCGCTTGGCAAACCGCCCCTTGACTCGAGGCCTGGTCTCTGCGTAGGCCTTCCGGGAAGCATAGCGGATCGTCTTCTCGAAGCGGCGGTTGCTCCGCTTCTCCCTGTACCTCATCAGCCTCGCCTCGCGGGCCGTTCCCAGCGCTGCCGCGGTGGCGGCGCCGTACGGGTTCGTCACCTCTGCCGTCGCGCTAGCCTCCGGCACCGTCCCCACCTCCGACGACGACATCTGCAGGCACGGAATCAGAAACCGTAGCTTCACCGGAGGGGCTGTTTCGCTGTCGGGGGACTTACGCTGGGGCTGAGAGAGATGGAGGCGGATCCGCCGAGATCTTGATCGAGGAATGCAGCGAACGCATGCGGGTCGCCGGCCACAGCGGCGGGCTGGACGGGGACGACGCTGTCTTCCATGCAGGAAGTGTAATCCACGTCGGAGAAGAAGAAGAAGTCCATCTCCTCCTTCAGGTCAGGGATGTCCATGGGGACCTTGTGGCTCTCCTCGGGGATCAGCCATGACAGCACCTCCGCTTCCTCGTCCTTACAAGTCTCCGGCGCCGGCGCCGGCGCCGGTGGGCTCTCCCCCCCGGCGAGCTTGACGCCGGGGGGAGGAGGGGAGTCCCTGAAGGGAACCACCGGCTGGCGGTGGTGGCGGCGGGCGAGGGGGTTAGCGGAGTGGACGTCGGCGTCGCAGGCGGCGCAGAGCATGGCGGCGTCGGCCTTGCAGAAAACAGCGGCGGGGGCCTGCTCGCAGACCTCGCAGATCCTCACCCGCTCGTGCCGAGAGGCGAACCTATTGGCACCGTGGACTACACCGTCGCAGGCGGCGCAGAGGAAAGCGGAGTCAGCGCGGCAGAAGAGCACCGCCGTCGCGCCGTTGCAGGAGTCGCACTCCCGCGCCGCCATCCCCGCTGCCGCTCCCCCCCTCTGCCCTCTCTCTCTCTCTCTTTCTCTCTCTCTATCTCTCTCTGGTTTGGCCGGACCGTGAGGAGAGAGGGCTCGGGTAGATCTTGAACCTGCCGGAGGCGAAAAGCCGAACGCCACAGGGATGGCGGCGTCGGTGTCGGCTTGCCACGTGGGGCCACCTAGATGGCCACCAAGGGAGGAGGCTTCGCCACGTTGGCGGAAGTGGGCCCGACGAAATCCCAAGTGGGGCGGGATAATGTTTGACTTCCACTCTGCTGACCCGGTCCTCGTGCTTATCTCCTGATCGGCAGATATCCGTCGTCTTCCCTTTGGCGTCTCGCTGACGTCATTGAACTAGAAACTTCCCAGGGCCGGGCCGGCTCTGAGCCCGGCCCAGACCAGATAGCGCTATGAAGCCCGGAGCCGGCCCGACCGTTTCCTCATAGCTAGTCGCGATTCCAAGATTTTCGGTTCGGAAGAGAGTCGAGGTTTCTTTTAAATTATTGTCCATATTAGTTTAAAAGTGTATTTTTAAAATTTTAAACACACGCGAATATAGCGAAAGAATTTTAATTATATATATGAATAACTAAACGGTCCCTATTTAATAAATACTATTTTAAGGACAGTATACCCCACGTCAAAGTTAAATAGATACCAATACCTAGTGGTAATGCGATTAAATTATTAATTCATATAAAAATTAATGTATCAAGCGTGTGGGCCTGGGCTTCAATACTATCAAAGCCTTGGACCCCAAAAGTTCACTAATCCCGGCACGTGCCTGGACATGGGCCCAAAAAACGGCCCACGGGCCGGGTTCAGACTTGTTACTTCTTGGCCCATCTGATGCTTATGGGACAAGAAAAGCCATATGTCCAGCCCAACTCAACAACTGGGCCAATCTTTGGGCTTTCCCAGCCCATTAATATTCATGGTCATACCACGGTTGCCCGCGCAAGTGCTCTCTCTCTCTCTCTCTCTCGCTCGCTCTATGTGTATCTCACCACACACGCACGCCCGCGCGCCCGTGAAGAACGATGACAAATCCTTCACACGAACATTCTTCATACAATTATTTAATCACACCCGTGAATTATATAAAAAATATAATAATAACATATGCGAATGGATTTATTTTATTCATGGAATATTTACTATGTTTGGACTGCTATCACTATATTTTTTATGCATTGAGATATCTACGAGTTATTTGGCCTTGTGTTAACTAATATGCTTAATTTTATCCATTAATATATTTAAAAATGATTAATAAATTTACGGCATGAATTACGACGAAGAATAAATAATACATCCCAATAAGCCGACGAGTCCACTTTACTCTTTATATTAAAAATGAACATAAAATAAAAATAATAATAACATTGGGATTTAAGTAGGAGGTTAAGTCCGCAGTGTCGGCCCGTACGCTATCCGACGTGGCAGTAAGAGACGAGTCGTTCACGCCAACGGGGATAGCTGCCGCTACGACTGCAGGCGGCACGTGTCTTGGCTCAAAGAGTCGCAAAGACGTGTCTGGGCGGGGCCTACAGGCTCGCAAGTGGCCATAGCCCACAGGCTCGCAAGTTGCATATAATTTCACGCCCTTTTAAAGATGCTCACGTTACTCTGTGCCTTCTCGTATCGGCCGAGTTGGGCCGCCCACAGCAGACGGAAGTTCAGTGTTGGGTACAGAATTACTGGGACGGGGTGAATGAAAACCAAGGGTGTCGCGGTCGGCACGCGCTATCCTCTGCCTCATCAGCCCAAATGAAAACGTTTGACCATCTCTGGTCAAAGCTTCCTCCATTTCCCAGAAGCCTCCTTTGCCTACAAAAATAGTTTCTTTGTGACGGGCGAGGCTGATATGACCTTCACCCTCCTCCAAGCTTGCTCGTCTCCTCTCTGTCCGAAGCCCCTCCCGCATGGCTTCCGCCGCCGGATCCCCTCCCGTTGGCTTCTCTTTCTCTGAGCTCCTCAACGGGGGCATACAGGGCGACGCAAGCGACTGCTCAAAGCCACCGCCCGCGAGCTGCGGGTTCGCTGGAGCCGGCATGCCCAAGTTCAAGTCTCTGCATCCGCCGTCGCTGCCCATCTCGCCGGCGGCTCTCTCCCCTTCATCCTACTTTTCTATGCTGGCCGGCCTCAGCCCCGCCGAGCTGTTGGATTCCCCCGTCCTCCTTTCCTCTTCCGGCGTGAGTGTTCCATCTGTGTCTTCTGATTCTTTTTCTCTCCGGTGGGGAAGATTTTCGATTTTCTGATCTGGGAAGCTCATCCCCTTGCAGGTCTTGTCGTCTCCGACCACCGGAACCCTTCCTGCTCAGCAGTTCAACTGGAAGGCGAGCTCGAATTCTCTCCCCGACTTCTCTTTCAAGACCCATCCTGCCCCCAGCAGCGATTCCGCTTCCGCCTTCCCGACCTCCCTGGTAGGTCCATCGCCACGGTTTCAGTCTTCCTGTCTTCTTCCTCCTCGGCAAATCTCCGGTTTAAAGCTTCTCGATTCTCTCGGTTCTTGATGCAGGGCGCCCAGCAGCAGCAGAAGCAGACGCAGAAGCAGAAGCAGTGGATGTATCAAGAACCCAGCAACAGGGCGGCAGCGCCGCCGCCGGACCAGGTGCTCCCGAATCAGACGAACTCCTCGCCCGAGGTCTCCTCCGTGGGGTACGAGTCCGACTCCTGCCATCCCGGCCATGGCGCTCAGGCAGTCAACGAACGCAGGTCACTGGACGACGGGTACAACTGGAGGAAGTACGGGCAGAAGCAGGTGAAGGGTAGCGAGAACCCCCGCAGCTACTACAAGTGCACTTATCCTAATTGTCCGACGAAGAAGAAGGTGGAGAAGAACATGGAGGGGGTGATTACGGAGATCATCTACAAGGGCCACCATAACCATCCGAAGCCACAGTGCACGAGGAGGAATTCGTATTCCCAGCAGATCTGCCACCCCACGGCCTGCGGATCGGCGGCGGTGGTCGACTCCCCCGCCACGCCGGAGAATTCTTCGCTCTCCTTCGGCGGTGAGGAGATCGACGACGACGACGAACCAGACGCCAAGCGCCGGTAAGTCTCAACTTAAAGATTTCATTCCCTCCTTTCCTGTAGATTTCCTCAGGGGAGACGGCTTCAGCATGGTGTTTTTCTGGTTTTCTCAGGAAGAATGGAGAACACGAGGGGATCTCAGCTCCGGCGAACAAGGCGGCGAGGGAGCCGAGAGTGGTAGTCCAGACCACGAGCGACATCGACATCCTTGACGATGGATACAGATGGAGGAAGTACGGGCAGAAAGTGGTGAAGGGGAATCCTAACCCGAGGTTTGAATCTCCTCCTCTCCCCCTCCCTCTCTGCAGTCTAAACCCTCTGCGGTTTCGTTTCTCTCTCGAGGGGGGATGTTCTTAAACTTTCCATTTCTGGGCTCTGCAGGAGCTACTACAAATGCACCAGCATGGGTTGCCCGGTGAGGAAGCAAGTAGAGAGAGCTTCCCATGATCTGAGGGCGGTGATCACCACCTACGAGGGGAAGCACAACCACGACGTCCCCGTCGCCCGCGGCAGCGGCCTGCCGGCCGTCAGATTCCCCGGGGAAGGCGCCGCCGCCGCAGCTGTGACCGCCATCAGGCCCTCCGCCACCGCCGGCAACTCCTTCTCCGGCAGAAACCAGTCTTCCGGCGGTCAAGCTCCGTTCACTCTGGAGATGGTGCAGACTCAGCAGGGGGGCTTCTCCTTCTCAAACCCCCCGGAGTCGTTCTTCTCCAGAGCGAAGGAAGAGCCCAGAGACGACCTCTTCGTGGAGTCTCTCCTCTGCTGAGATGAGATCCCTCCGACGGGCTCTGTACATTCTTTCTCTCGTCTTCGATAATGTTGGTTGAAGGAGATCCAGTACCACTTGTGCTCGTCTGTGCACAGATGAGCAAGAGAGAGAGAGAAAGAGAGACGATTCGCAGGTTCCTTCCTCATGTGAGCTCTTCCTTCTCGTTCCCCGTTCGGACAAGAAAACTTGACTGTCCGCGTAACGACAACACCCACCATTGAGTCGGGATTTCTTTTTGGAACCTAACACCTACTTGTTGTAGCGAATGGAGGGAAGAGTTGAAAAGTCTTGGTCAACTCTCGGCGGTGACCACCTTCCTGATGAAAGCTATTTTCTTAATTTCCGGTGGGCCCTCTTTCACTCTGCGACATTGACCTACCAACTCCTCCTCTTTCCTCGCCTTTGTACTTACTGGCCTACGGAGACAGAGGAGACTCTGCTACGTGGCATGGCATGAACCTCTCCCACCTCGGATCCAACAGTGCGGTCCTTTTACTGACGTGTCTCACGTGTGAAGCGACGTCATCCACTTTGTCTCCCCACCACCCCGCAGCAATAACTCTCTTCTTTCGATAATTAATGACAACGTCTTCCTAAGCCCTCTAATCCAGGTCACCCAGAAGTATCCTGGCCAGTCGCACGTGGCACCGAGGTAGCGAGGATACTCAGAAGGCTGGATGGTATTAAATTAAATATCGATAATATGTGACGCATATTTCGAGAAAAATATCCTGAAATATAAATTAAATAATGACGATATTGATTGCCACCCAACTCAGGCCGCAATCAGTTCGGCGGAGCGGATATATCTGATGATGCGACATGACGTGGATAAAAACGCGTTTTCTCCGGTCAACTGTGGGGTCCACTCCACCATCCAGATGTCCCCACGTCGGATCTGCCGCGAATGTGAAACCGGCTGCAGCGGGTGGTACCGCCGTCATCCGCCCACAGTAACCATTGGACGGCGTTCCACTGGCAAAATGGCGCGAGGTTAGTGCTCCGTGACTCTTGGATTGCATTATCGATATTTAGATTAAGTACAGTGATATTTATTGAGGTTAACGCTCTCGCTCCTCTCTCTCTCTCTCTCCTCTCTCTTTCCTCCCTCTGTGACTGCTCTGGCTAGTGTTCGGCAGAGTGCAAGGCATCAATCTCGAGGTTTCTTCCACATGCGATTGGAATTCTGCGTTTCATTGCTTGGTTCTTTCGGCAATCGGCCATGGAGGCATTCGGCTAAGTCGAGCTCAATGGGGAATCTTCTCGTTAGGTTGCTGTTTCGCGGAGTTTCTCGTCCTCGTCCTCCGCTTCGCGTACGTTATCACTGTCTACGGAGAGCATTGTGATTACGAGAACTTCTGCTTCTTCCCCCTCGAACGGGAGGATCACTTTCGCTGGCGTCGGCGTCTTCGTCTGCGGTATGGAAGGGTCTGCAAGTACCGTGTGGTTCGGAAAGGAGTGGCGCAAGGCACTGTGGACCTGATCACGGGTGGTTTTCTTGCGCTGAACTCCAAGTCCCTGTGCGTGGACGCGCGGGCAAGAGGTCTTTGGCGTTGAAGGAGATTTGGGTGCCAGATTCTGTGGGGATCTCTGAAAATAAATGCTCGCCGCTAGTCACTTCTGGTGACATCTTCGACCAGCCGTTTGGTAACAACACATTCGATTTTATTTTCTCATGTTGCGATACAGTCGAGCTGCCAAAATGGCCGGCAAGTCTTGCTCTAGAAATTTCGTGGATAATGAAATCCGAAGGGTTCGAATCAGTTCTGTACAGTCTCCATTCTTTTCTGGGCAGTTTCCCTGGCTTTAAGTTGGTTAGGAGCCGCTAACATTGATGGATTCGATCCCTCGGCTAAAGTCTGAAGCAATCCTGCGGAAGGAGAGAGGTAATGTGGCCGAGATGAACATGAGATGAAACAGGCCGAGGAAGATGGTTCTCTTGTTGCCATTTCTACTAATAAGTTCTCCATTCTGGAACATAAATTAAAGCTGCTGTATTCCGCCGAACCGCAGATTAAAGAGGATCCTCTGAAGCCCTGGATCACACTGAAGAGAAATATGGAGAAAAGTTTCTCGCCTCAATGGTGGACATGATTTTCGAAAGCAGGTATGTGTATATTGATGTGGATGCCCGAGGCTATAGATCCAGCGTTGGAAGTTGGTTTGAGAAACAGTATCCAAAGAAGAGTAAGATCTTTGAAGTTTATGCAATCGAGACTGATAGGACATACCACAGTGAGTATGGATCGAAGAAGGGAGTGTCATTGCTCCCCTATGCTGCCTGGGTGCGCAATGAGACGCTCTCTTTTGAGATGAGTGATGATTCAGATCAGAAGACAGAAGTGAACGGTCGAGGAATGGCTAGGATTCGATCTACTGAAGGTACCTAAAGCCTGAAGACGACCAGCAATGTAGAAAATATTCAGGTCTTTGATTTTGTTGAGTGGTTGAAGAACACAGTTAGTATGGCAGATTTTGTGGTGATGAAGTTGGATATGAAAGGGACAGAATTTGACTTGATTCCAGCATCGTTCGACACAGGTGCCGAATGTTTTTGATAGATGAGATCTTTTTGGAGTGCCATTATAATCGGTGGCAGAAATGTTGTCCACAGGGGAGGACCCCAAATACCACCATACATATGAGCAGTTCCTGCAAATTTTCTCTTTGCTCAGGGTGCGTGGAGTTCATGTTCATCAGTGGTGGTGGCTGCACGATCACATTCATTTCATGACTGATTTTCGAGTCTATTTTTTTAAGCTTATAGCTCCCCAATTGTACTTTGCAGTTATTTATTATTTATTTTTTCCGGGTTCCAGATTTCTCAAATAATTTCAGCTCAGACTCCATTGTTTTTTATGATAATTCATGGGAGACTTTAACTTTTAGAAGTATTCATGTCCGAGTTGCTTTCTTTAGTCCAACTTTTAGAATAATTGAACCTAGCTTTAAAAGTTATGGGCCAACTTTTTTAAGTTGTTGTCTTTATTCAATATTTCTGTCCTTGCTATCACAATATTTTTTTTCTGGTTCAAAATAATGAAGTCCACAGCTTTGGTTCATTTTAGGTTTACATTAAATTTCTACTAGTCGTGTTTTTTTATTTTTGTGACAAAAATACTTTTTTTCTAATTCAAAATAATTGGGCCTACAGCTTTGGTTTGTGTTGGATTTGGATTAAATTTCTCTCTAGTATTCATTGATGAAACTCCTAATCAGTTAAGAATCAAATAATATGCATTCACTTATCTATATGCTTTACATTAGTTCAATAAATGTCTCTTTGATCATTGTTATCAGTGTCTGTCATAACTAAAACAAACAACACTCATAATGATCATTAAATTTTTACTTCCAAAATCTTGGTAAGTTTTTTTAAGCAAGTGTTATATGGTATCTCCCACCTCTAATTCATTTGAATTGCTTCCTTAATATAATTCAGATGGAAAATTTTACCTCATAAAGTTCAACGATATCAATTACATAATATTACTCTTTGTTTGTGGTAGAACTTGGACAAAGAGAATTTGTCACCTATTTTAGTAGAGAATTTTATGTCTCTCCTTAAAGGGACTACCACATAGAGTTTCTCCACATCATCTTTCTAAATTATAATGAGCCAATGTATTGATATCTTGAAGTTATAGATTATTTGTTGAAATTTTTCCACTCTCATATTACACATAATAATTCTATCTATTATTTTTGTTTTCTATAAGATATGATACTCATTAAGACATGCTTGTTGTAAGTGAACAATCTAGAAGCTTCTAAAGTGAATATTAGGAAAAGAGTAGGTTGAGCAGTATAAATACCCCATCACTATGAATAAGAGGGGGTATCTTGGAAGAAGAGAACTAAGAGTGGAAAGTAAAGATTATCTATAACTAATTCTCACATGTTATATTATTTTCTCTATTTTTCTGGAATTTATTGATCTTTTTTCCTTGATTGTCTGAGAGGAGAGGAAGGGATCATATCAAGTGGTATTAGAGCATCATCGTGGAAGTATCGGATTGAGAATTACATAAAACTGCATAGAGACATTTGAGGTAGATGCATAAGATATTAAGAAAGAACAATGATATACAAGGAAGGAGCTAAATAAATCAAAGTCTAAATCAATAGATATGTTAACAAAATTCATTCAACAAATGAATGACAAGTTTGACGAATTCAAGAACTCAATCAAGAAAAAGCTTTTAACATTAGAAAAGAGGGATTCAACATGAAGAATGGCATCTCAATTGGCCAATAACTCTCAAAAGAATGATCAACATGAAAGAATTAATCCACAACTTGAGGTATCAACCTTTGTGCCAACTCTAAATCATGTTTTAGATGGAAATTGGCAAACAATAAAATGAGAACTTAAAATTTTCATAGGAGTCAATATTGAAGAATGGCTCTAATGTGTATAATGGTGTTTTCAGATCAATAAAATACAAGAAGAGGAAAAAATGGAGGTAATCATTATGCACTTGCATGACATATAATTGGAATGGTACATTTATACGGAAGACTAATATTCATTCAATAATTGATAAAATTTTCAAGTTCATCTTGAGAAGCATTTTGGAACTTTTAAATCTAAAAACATATTTCAATAATTGATAAAACTTTCTTGATATTAAGTATGAAGGATCAATATCTACATAGAGAGAAGAATTTGAATGCTTATCCACCTTTTTCCTCAATATTTCAGAATGAATTGTGGAACAAACATATCTGAAAGGTATGAAGCCAAAAATTCAATATGAATTATCTAAAACTAAATTAGTGAGATTACTAAGAATTATGTTTTATTGAAAGTAGAGGAACACTTACACATACTATCAATCTACCAAAGCAAACAAGAACGAAGACATATTTAATATTTGGCTACACACCAAGAATAATAAGATTACCTATGTTAAGATGAATTTTTATACGAAATGCTAAGAAAAGACCTGATTCTTCTTACAAGTCAACACAATATGAAGTAAATAAACTAGAATAAAAGTCATACCTTTTCAATACAAGTAGAAATAATAATTTAGTTAATGAATGTTGAAGTAAATGAATACAAATCAGAGGCTTATGTTTCTATTGTGATGACAAATATAGATATGGTCACTGTTGTAAGAAGTTTTTTCACATTTTAATTATTTATACTTATGATAAATTGGTTCAACAAGAATCATAAGCTAATTGAGCTGATCTAGAAGAATCATACAACAAGGAGGTAAGATTACTTACTACACATATATATCATTAAATTTAGTGTTAGACTTACACAACTATGATCAATGTGGTTAAAAATGACCTTGTAATGGCAAGATGTTACTATTATAATAGATTGTGAGGCCACACATAATTTCATATGTGTGGGTATATTGAAGGAACTTAGATTACATATAAATGAATCTATGTACTATAAAAGCATTATGAGTAATGGACACATAGTCAAAGATTATGATAATTGTAAAGATGTTCCTCTAAAATTATAAGGACATATTATTATTTAAGATTTTTTTACCTCTATAGTTAAGGAGCATGGACTTCATGCTTGGCATGTAATGATGGATACATGTTCATTGGTGACTATTAATCATGAAATTTATGGTGGATGAGAAAGTAAAAACTCTGAAAATAGATCTGAGTTTGTCAAAAGCTGATATCTTATTAAATGCTATGAAAAAACTAATCAAGAAGAAACAAAATTTTTTACTAAAATTATATCAAGTAACAACTTCTCAAAAAATTATAAAAAAAATTAAATAAAAAAATTGAATTTACTATCTAGAGTCAATTTTCACAAGTATTTTTTCCTCTAATTGAAGTACTTCCTACAAGAGAGAAATCATTTAATCCACATCTACCTCAGAGTTAAATAGGTCACTATGAGATTGTATAAATATTCACCTTATCTAAAGGATGAAATTAAGAAGATCATATAAGAACTTGATGACATAAAATATTTATCAATTTCAATACCTATGATTAAATTATTGAATATATATATTCATTTTATTAGAATCAAGTCACTCAAAATAATTTTGATCAACTCTGAGATGCAATGCCTACTACCCTATATTCTTATCATAGGTGACTAGTTAAACTAATGAACATAGATTTTGAAATCAGATTTAAAGAAGAGAAGTATAATAAGGTAGTAGATGCTTTGTCTCAGTTTACAACTATAAAAAAAATATCTGAAATAATTAAGATTAATCTCATTAAGATTAATAAGAAAATATCACTAGATCCAAGGGTGTTGTAACCCTAAGATTGTGTGTAACCACTTCCTCTAAATTTAAAATAAGAGTTTGATTAGAAATTTGTGCCAAAGTTATGTCAATCAATTCAACTTACAATTAGTTGACCATAGGTCCTCATCAAATTGGCATATTTAGAAAATTTTGAAGCTACATGGAACATAATTTTAGATATTATACAATGATTTCTTAGCTTCCACCTTGAGGACAATATAGATTTTGACTAGGGGAGTATTGATATGGTATCCCTCAAGATATTTTCGTCATAAGTGAACAATTTAGAAACTTCTATAATGAACATTAGAGAAAAAGTAAGTTAAGTAATATAAATACTCTTTCCCTATGAATAAGAAAGAGTATCTTAGAAGAAGAGAACTAAGAGTAGAGATTGATCAATTCTCTCAAACTAATTCTCACATGTTACATTAATTTCTCTATATTTGTTGAATCAATTGATCTTTTTCACTTCATTGTCCAAGAGGAGAGGAGGAGATTGTATCACTATACTAATCTACTCCACAATATTACTCCTAGATGATTGACCTTGTTAGATTTAAGAGCACATGAATTTTTTATCTAAGCTTGTCAGTCTTGAAACCTTTCAAGTCATCAATTCACTTCATTTTTATTTTTCAACTTGCCTAAAAACTATTACAATAATTCTATATTGAACTACTTTGAGTGCTTTTGACTAGAACTCATGTTCATTGGCAAGATGAATGAGTAAATATTTTTATCTATGATTCTTCTTACTACTGTGTTATATCAAAATCAAAATTAGTTGGTATTATTTTGTTCACTATTTCTCAATATGGTTTGTTCTAAGGTTACCCTACCCTCTCTCATTGGCAAGTTGATATTTTAGGTTTTATTACTTGGATAATCTAAATTATGGTATGATATGACTCTTCCTCACAAAATAGTTGGAACTTTCAAATTAGATCATATCTAACTAAAAGAGACACATAAAAAATAAAAGAGAATTTGATTTGAGAAATTAGACTTTGTTTAAAGGGGTATTAGGTAGGAATTGATTTGATAGTATTTGCTTAGTCTTTGAGTCTTATTATTTGGGTTTTGAGTAATAAGTTCAACAAAAGATGTCTTTACAAGGTATTATTTATATTGCCATGGTCCAACCTTTAATAGTTATTCCAAGACTTTCTAGAGATTTCTCTATGGTGTGTGTAGATTTTGGTTGGCACCAGATCATGGTCTTTACATCATGTGATATTTCTCAAGTCCCTAATAGATTAGGTAGGCAAATCAAGAGGGGTGAATTGATTCTCAAACTTATTATGTTGTTCTTATAAATATTTTCTTTTGAGCTATTCTGATTGCAATGACTTAACACATGATTTGGCTTACCATGATTTGACTCATCATGCTCAATCAGAACTCATAGATTTTAGTTTATATTACTTGTATGTCTCATAATATCTCACCTAAGATGAATCAGATCAAATCGTAGATAAAAATTATGACATGAATTTTCGTAGTGGTTCACTTACTTTATGCCTACATCTACTTCTATGATCATTATCTTATTTCTAATATTATTGTTTGAAGATTATAGTTGATTTCATTAGATGAACATCATTTTCAAGCCTATTTCAATCTTCATAGAGTCTATCTCCTCACACTAAATATTAAGACTATAGTTAGCATTTAAATCTTGTGACTAGTACTTATGGGAGTCTTAACAAATGCATACTTAATATAAAGATGTTGTACAAACTTCAAATAATTTACACATCCTTTTGAATAAGCTGTTAATTTGATTTTTTTTGTTTGTTGAGGAAGACATGCAATAGAAGATGAATATCAAGAGTTGTAGCAACTTGAAGAAATTAAATTTATAACTTAGTTTCTCAAAGATTTCTTTGAAGTTCTTGAAGGAGGAAAAGACAATGTGGGAGAGTTATGTGCTCTATTTTTTGAACTTTCTTTAACCTTAATTTTTGAGTGGAAGCCCTATTTTCATGATGAGCATAATGGCTTGAGCAGCCATCAAATAATTAGTTGAGTGGTCCTTGGTCGTGCATGTGCTTGATACTTTAAAATAAATAATTGTTAATTTTGTATAATATATAAAAAATCAAAATCATCAAATATTGATACATTCTTTGTTGAGTTGTATTACTTATTTGGTCAAATTTCCGTAGAGTGGTGGCATGCCATATTTGTGACATATTTTTGAAGCTAAAAAATATTCAAATCATATGAATAAATGGATCATTTTGACTTAGAAAAAAATAAAATTATTAAAAATTAAATTCTTTGAATTTTGATGCACTCATTTATTTAATTTAAATAAGTTTTACATTATATTTTTGATGAGTGCCAAGCATGTGTATGACACAATTTTATAATATTAACATTATTTTATTCAAGTATGATCATAAATGTTGATGATGGCTATATCCTTGAGTGCATTAGTATGGACCAAGGAAATTCCTACATTTAAGATCCTAAAATCAGCATTCATACATTTTGAGCATAACTTTTTTATCACTAAAAGTTTTTCAACATTTATGATATTAAAATGTTTAATTCAAAACTGATTGATTATTAGTTAAGTGGACATATTGTGGAAACTTTGATCATTCTTTTGAGATTTCTACCCCATTAAATTAAGTAAAGTCTTTACATTATACAGAGTAGTTTGATTTGATTATTTATGAACAATGTTGATAAGATCTGACTTAGAGATAAAGTAGTTCATATTTTGTAAATCATTTGTATATCAAGTTCTTCCATCACCTCTATATGTGAGACATCTAATATGGCTAAAATTGAATCTTATTTTATTTCTTTATTCAATAGCCACTTTCTTATTATATATGGCTTGAGAGTATGATTATAGAATTTTTATATCTCAAAATTTATAAGAAATCTAACATCTTTTATTAGAATTATTTTTCATAATATGGATCTTGATGAAGGACCATATATGTAGAATTAGTCTTCAAAGTTCTTGATAAGACCTTATTAATACTTCCTAAGTTGTGTTAGGTCCCATATGGGCCTAGCATATGTGAGATGTAGAAAGAGGCTCAAAAAGTCCAAAGTCTTTAAGAGACAAATGGACCCCTTGAAGCATAGCTCTCAATCTGGCCCATAAGGGGTAATTTAGTGTTTCTCTTGTGCACACGAGACTCATTTAAATGAAGTAGGGGAGAGAGAGAGAGAGGGGGGAGCTTTATTGACTAAAAATTAGGGTGGTGTTAGGGAGCATTGAGGGTCCTCTCAAAGGACTTCCCTTGTTCTAAGGTTTACTTGTTCATTGTTGTCTATGTTCAAACCTATGTTCTAAATCTTTTACTTGTAATTCTATTTCAATAGAGGGTTATTATTAGGTTTTCAATCAATAATCCTAATATTTGATATTAAAGTATAAATCAAATGGGTGATATGACATCAAAAGTTATTGATGAGAAGTTCAAAAAAATAGAAGAGTTAGAAGAGATACCTTAAGCAAACCAAAGAAAGAGAAATAACTTTTCAAAAATTCATAATAATCAAGGTTAATATTGAGAGAACATAATGATATGGTATATTAGAATGGTGTAGTCAATGAGGTACTACAATACTCATTAAATTGTGCTTGCCAATAATCTTTATAATAAATTATAGAGTCATCATAAACACATGTGTTTCTAAAAGATAAGACATCTACAATATTAATAGAACTACTAAGTTAATAGTAAAAGTATATTCTCTTCTATTAAATCGAATATTGAATTGATTAAGAATGAAGCGTTTTAAATTACTTAGGTGTACGAAAGTTAATTAGAGTAAATACATCATGAGTTTTCATAAAGTTGGACCTAAGTTTGTGCTAGTCAACTATAACCTTGAAATCCTTAACAAGGGAGTTGTAGCATATGAACAACTTTTTATTAGAGCTATATCAAATTACTTCGAATGATATAGTAGTCTCAAAAAAAATGATATTCAAATTAACTCAATATTCTATTGATCTGATACATCACCATTATACAAAGCTTCTAAGGGTATTTCTTGTCAGCACAAGTCTACCACTAGCTAGGGACATTGACCACACCATTACATTACTAGTGAATATTGCTTCAATCAATGTTAGACTCTATGTATCCTCATCGTTAAAAATGCAAAATTGAGAAATTTATCAGGAAGTTGTATGCATTAAGGATTGCCCAGCTCTCTAACATGCTCTTTTTCAATCCAATTCTATTAGTAAAAAAAAGGATGAGAGTTAGTGATTCTACACAAACTATTGGTCATTCAACACATCATATTCCATAATAGGTTCTTAATCCTAGTTGTTGATTAACTATTAGATGAGCTACATGGGTTAGTAATCTTCTCTAAATTCATTCTAAAATTTAGTTATTACTAAATTAAGATGAAAGAGTTTGATATTATCAAAAAAACTTTCAAGACACATGAGGGACACAATTAGTTCTAAGTTACATCTTCTATCTAATACACTAAATACATTCAAGTAACTAATGAACTTTATTTTTTAATATTTCTTTATAATTTTTTGTTAATTTTCTTTGATAATATTTTAATTTATAATAAAGACATCTTAACACAAGGAGACATATTTGAGACAAGTTCTCACAACATTAAAGCATCAACTACTATTCAATACCAAAGAATATACATTTAGACAATGACATATGAAATACATAGATCACTAAATGTTAGTAGAAGGGATGGTAGTTGACCAAGACCAAACTGTGGAGTTATCAAGTGGCTAACACCCTCAACACTTAAGGAGTCACAAAGTTTTTGGGGATCACTAGGTATTATTGAAGATTTGTTGTTGATTATGAGGTGCGAACTTGACTCATAAGACAACAACTAGAAAATAACTCATTGCAATGGGGAAAGGCATCAAATAAGGCATTTGAGAAACTTAAGGTAGTTTTAATTTGTCTTTATTGTAACTTCACCTAATTTTTTGCAGGCTGTTTAAGTCAAAGCTAATGAGTTAGGGTAAGGGATTTGTGTAGCGTAAATGTAGTAGTGAAAACTTATTAACTATTCAAAAAAAAATTATTTCATTGAAGAATATAATGAAGCATGTTTACAAGTGTGAAGTGATGGTGATAGAGCTGGTAATACAGAAATTCTGACATTATCTTCTTGGGTACCATCCACATTGATCATCAGAGTTTGAAATTCTTTTAGTAATGACAAATTTTCTTATGTTTAAAAGGAGGTCATGAATTATTGTTTGGAAACATATCTTCATTATTTCTTAAGTGATCGATCATGATAGTAGAGTATGGTTTTAATAATCAGAATAGTTAGAATACATCTTATCATTCTTCAACTTGCTTTACCCCTTTCAAAAATCTCTATGATGGGGACCCTCTTTTGTTGATTAAGCTAAACACACAAGAATAGGTAGTCACATACATTATTCATCAACTAAGGGATCATGGTGTGATACTCATACAACTATTTATAGCATTTGCTATCTAAATAAAAATGTAAGTTGTTGGCAAGTGTCTAGAGGTGTAGCATGTAGTGGGTTAGTGGGTTTAATCTTAAGCTTCATGATTTTTCAGATCATAATAGATTGTGGACTGATAGCCTACCATTGGTAACTTTCACCAACTTACTTTCATGTATTACAAATCAAAAATATAATTAGAGCAACAAATCACAACATATCAAGCCACATATGAACGTTGACCTAATTTGAAATATTGACCCTCAACATGTTCTAAGCATGCGCTCAACTACAGAAGTGACCAAAGCCTTGGTCAAATAAGACCACCTTCCCAAAGAAGACTTCATGTGGGAGTCAAATTAGAACCTTATATAGTAACAATTCCCAACATTTCACCTTGTTCCCAAGTTGACTTTGGCAGCATAAGGTAATGTTAGGTCTCAATTGGTCACAATAAGAGATGATGCAATCTCTCTTTTGCATATAAGAGTCAATAAGAGAAGAAAGTTTTATCGACTGAAAATTAGGGATGTGGCTAGGGAGAGTTGGAGGTTCTCTTGGAAGACCTCCCTTGTTCTAAGGTTCTCTACTTGTTCATTGTCATCTTAGTATACTAACCTTATGTTCTGAATCTTTTACATGTTTACCTAACTTTGGTGAGGGTTATTGCTAACTCTCTCGTAAGGGATCCTAATAGGCTGCCATGTCATCTCCTAGTGAAAATAGAATTCAAGAAGATGAGCTGAACTGAATTGCCCATATCCATTTATTCTTTTCTGAAAACATATCTTGCTACATTTATATTATTTACTATATTTGTGGTGATCCTTTATTTATTTATTTATTTTAAAAATATCATATTTAGCATCTTGATCTCATTATTTAATTACACTTATCATTAACCATCACTCTCATTTCAGTGAGAGCCGATTTTTTGGACTTTTCATTGTAACCCAATCTTGGTCTGGGCTAGGATCAGCTCTGACCAACCCGGACTTACCGGTCAACCAGGCTCGAAAAAGAAAGTCTACTTATAGGGTTATAATGAGATCATACAAGTGTTTGACCGAAGACCTGCGAGCTTCGGATGTTACTTTATTTAGGAACACCGGGGGGAGGGGCATCCGAAAGACGTGATTACCGAGTCAATGATCAGTTACGTCCTCCACGTGGAATTGGCGCTCAACGGTGGCCCCGGAGATTTGCCTCCGAAGGGGGCGGAGGTCGTCTCCTTGGTCAACATTCAATACGAAGGAGGAACACAGGGGCTCCACCGCTCACCCTCTCTCCTTCTCCCTCCCTCTGCCCACCCCCACGCTGCTGACCGGCAATCTCCGCTGTCGCCGCAATGGACACCCAGCTGCCTTCCAGCGTCGTGAAGAACATCACGCAGAACCTCCGTCCGGTGGTCTGCTACCAGAAGTCCCTCGTCGCCTCCGCCGGCGTGTGGCTTGGCGACAAGCCCCTCTCCTTCTCCATGCCTCTGCTCATGGCTCAGCTCTCCCTGATCGTCGTCGTCACCAACATCTCTCACTTCTTCCTCCGCCATCTCGGCCAGCCCAAGGCCGTCTCCCAGATAGTGGTAAGTTAAGAACCCAGATGACTTCCTCCTCCTCCGGACACCATTTTTAACTCCTCTGGTTCCTCTGCAGGGCGGCGCGATTCTGGGCTCGTCGGTGGCGGGGAGGAGTAGCTCCTTCGTGGACACCATGTTTCCCCCGAAGAGCAGGATACCGCTGAACATCGTGGCGGAGATCGGGCTAATGGTGTTTCTGTTCATGATCGGCGTGAAGACGGACTTGAGCATGATAAAGAAGTCGGGGAAGAAGGCGGTGGCGATCGGGCTCCTGTGCACCCTCCTGCCTTTCGGTCTCATGTCCGTCGTCGGCTACCTCCTCCGCCACTCCATGCCGGATGTCCTCACGACGAAGGATTTCGTCTACCAGTTGGCGGCCACCTGGGCCAGGACCTCCTTCACGGTACTCTCCTGCCTGCTTGATGAGCTCAACCTGCTCAACTCCAAGATCGGGCGGCTAGCCATGTCGGCGACGCTGCTCGCCGAGTTCACCAGCACCGTCCTTACCGCCGTCAACACCTCCGTCGAGCTGGTCCTGCACGCCTCCAACCGGTTGATGGGGATCGGCTCCTTCCTGTCCTTCCTCTGCCTTTTGGTCTTCATCATCTACGTCGCTCGCCCGCTGACGCTGTGGCTGATAAGGAGGACACCGGAGGGGGAGCAGATGGACGATGGACACTTCCTCGTGGTGCTCGCCATCAACCTCGCCTGCGGGCTGGTCAGCGAGTTCATCGGCCACCACGCCTCCATTGGCTGCTTCCTCCTCGGCCTGGCCCTTCCCGGCGGCGCCCCGCTGGGGAGCACTTTGCAGAGCCGGTTCGACGCCCTGGTGACGGGCATCTTCGTGCCGCTGTTCCTGGCCAGCGCCGGCTTCCGGTCCAACTTCTTCGCCATCTCCGGTGCCAGCGAGTGCGGCTACGTCCTCCTGCTCATCTTCCTCGGCGCCGCCGCCAAGGTCGTCGGAGTTCTCCTCCCGTGCTTCTACTGCAAGGTTCCCCCCCGCGACACCGTGACACTGGTGCTGATGATGGTCACCAAGGGCATCTTCGAGGTCTACGTCCTCAACAATTGGGTCGACGCAGGGGTAAAATAAAAAACGATCGGTCACTGGTCTCTCCTCCTTCCGTTCGGGAAGCCCTAATCCGCATGGTTTGATGCTCGAATGCAGATGATCGACGACCAAGTCTACGCCGTCATCGTTCTCTGCGTGGTGGGCTTCGCCGCTGTCACCACGCCCATCTTGAAGATGGTGTACAAGCCGTCGATGAGGTACATCGCCTATAAGCGGCGGACGGTGGAGCACGCGCGGCGGGACGGCGAGCTCCGGGTCCTGATCTGCGTCCACAACCAGGAGAACGTCGCCCCCATCGTCGACCTCCTCAACGCCTTCCATGCCACCAAGCAGTCCCCCATCTGCGTCTATGCCCTCCACATGACGCAGCTCGCCGGCCACGCCGCCGCCACGCTTGCCCCCTACGAGATGACCAGCGGGTCCGCCATGTCGGAGACGGATCACATCGTCAAGGCCCTCCGGTTCTTCGAGCAGGAGAACCGGGGTACCCTCCTGCTGCAGCCCTTCGTCGCCATCTCCCCCCACAACACCATGCACGACGACGTCTGCACCGTGGCACTGGACAAGAAGGTCGCCCTGGTCGTCCTCCCCTTCCACAAGCACATGGCCGTGGACGGGACAATGGAGGCCGTGAGCGCGCTCAAGATGATGAATCTCAACGTGCTCAGCTACGCCCCCTGCTCCGTCGGCATCCTTGTCGACCACGGCGCCGCCACCGGCACCCACTTCGTGCCCACGAAGCACCTCCTCCACCGCATTGTCCTCTACTTCATTGGCGGCACTGACGACCGCGAGGCGCTTGCCTGTGCCATGCGCATGGCCGAGAACCCCGCAATCGGCGTCACCGTCGTCCGCTTCCGCGCGCCGCCGATGGACCGCCGAGCCGCCGGCCCGGAGGAGGCCATGGACGACGAGATGGTCGGCCGGTTCCGCCTGAGAACGGTGGAGGCTTCAACCCGGCTCGCCTACAAAGAGGAGATCGTCAAGGACGGAGAGGACACCATCGGAATCATCCGCTCCATGAGCGACGGCTTCAGCCTTCTCGTCGTCGGCCGGCGGCACGGCATAGACTCACCGTTGACTGAGGGCCTGTCCATGTGGAGCGAGTACCCTGAGTTGGGTGTCCTCGGGGACCTTCTCGCCTCCACCGACTTCGGTGCTAATGTCTCCACCCTCGTTGTCCAGCAGCAGACCAGAGTCGGCGCCGACAGCCACGCCGCCGTCAACTGCAACCGGGGAGGAGGTCTCTGGAACAGGTTTAGCCGAGGCCGACGCGTGGCCCCTCACGACGCAGTTTAATCCCTTTCTTCTTCTTCTTCCTCCCGGCTGTAGTTGTTTGTGAGCAGGCTGGGTACGCGTGCGGGAACCTAATATGATTGGTGGGCGGTTGACTGTGACAGGGGTGGCGGGGCCCATGTTTGGCGTAGTTTAATCCTCCTCCTTCTTCGTCCTCGCCGAGTCAACTCTAACTCTGCTCGACGGATGGCTTCCTCCTCCGTGGTAGTAGTTTATACTTTCGAAGGCTGGGTGCGCGTGTAGATCACACGTGCGGGAACGTTATATGACTGGTGGGGCGGGGGGGGGCCCACGTATGGGGTGTGACCCACCAACTACCACCCTCTCTCGGCCTACTTTTAATGGAGCGTTTGAAACGGGAGGTTTTGACTGCAAAATGGTTTGGTAACGTTGACGTGGGAAGGAGACAGACCCCCCGCAGTCCGCACTGGGATCTATACAGATTGTGAAATAAATATTTTCTGAGGTATTTTTGTCATTATTTGAATAAAATGGGGATTATATAAAACCGAGCACTGAAAAAAGACGCACGACGAAGCCAACCGTGGTCGTATTTGCTTCTCTCTCTCTCTCTCTCTCTCCCTCTCTCTCTGAGCAAGTGGATCGGCTTTGCTTACCTGGTCTTCTTCTTCTTCCTCTCTCTCCCTCTCTCTCGCTCGCCGGCCGCTTCTCCGGTCGTCGGTCGGAGTCGGAGGCGGTAAGGATGCTGACCAGCATTGAACGGTAAGGACCACCACTATGTCGCCTCTGGTTGTCTCGTCCAGGGGGGTTGGGGGCGGGGGGGGTGGGTTTGGGGGGTGCGGCGAGGAAATTCGCTTCACCCTCGTCTTGTTCCTTCCACTTTCTCCCCCGGCAACGTTTAATCCAATGTTAATATGCGATATCCCTGTAGCATCCGACGTTGGAGGGTGAAGCAGACCAAGTCGCATGACTTGGATCTTTAATCTTGTCTTTTGCGTTATGCTGCCTTTTTCCTCAATTTTTTTCGCTGTTAAATTTGATTCTTCTAGGGTGTAAATGGGTGGAGATCCATCCGGTGATGAATTGGAGCAGTATAGTAGCGGCTTTTTCTGCTGCGAGGTGCCAGATCATGTTGCCACATTCGGCGGTGAGACTATCAGATTTGCTGTCATCAGGCGGCCAGAGACATGGCAGACCGGGGCAGAAAGGTAGCATGCGCCTGTCGTCGTCTCTGCAAGATTTGTCGAGCTTCTCCAGGCTAGATCCGGAGAGAGGTCGTGTCGAGTTTGAGATCGAGGGGAGCTACGCCCGTCCGCAGGCCTCCCGAGTTTTGATTAAGGAGAGTGGCGGATCTAGCTTCTCGAAGGAGAAGCCCTTGCCCGAGACCCCGTTCTGGCGGAGGAGATGGATACGAATACCTTTATTTGCTCTCGGCCTCCTCTTGTTGTTCTCTTTTTTGTATGCATGTTCTCTGAGTTTTAGCAGATATTGGTCTCAGAATTCATCAAAATATTATGTGGTGCTCGACTGCGGGAGTACAGGCACTCGGGCCTACGTTTACGAGTGCTCTATTGATCACAAGAAGGGTCGGTATCTGCCCATACACTTGAAGTCGCTGCCGGAAAGTATTGGGCAGATTTCGAGTTCACAGAGTGGCCGAGCTTACCAGCGCATGGAGACTGAGCCTGGTTTTGATAAGCTCGTGCGGAACGAGTCTGGTTTGAGGAATGCGATACATCCTCTTCTTCGTTGGGCCGAGAAGCAAATACCAAAACATGCTCATAAGAGCACTTCTCTCTTCGTCTATGCTACTGCTGGAGTCCGCCGACTACCCAGTTCTGACTCAAAGTTGCTTCTGGATACGGTGTGGTCAATTCTGAAGAGTTACTCATTCTTATGTCAGAGGGGGTGGATTAAGACTATAAGTGGTATGGACGAAGCTTTTTACGGATGGATAGCTCTTAACTATCAAATGGGCACCATAGCCTCTGTACCGCCAAAAGATACGTTTGGTTCACTTGATCTGGGCGGTTCATCACTGCAGGTCACTTTTGAGACTAGTGGCGTGATACCTGGGGAGACTGGCTTAAATCTAAGCATTGGAGACATTAGGCATCATCTAAGTGCCTATTCTCTCTCTGGATATGGGCTGAATGATGCTTTTGACAAATCTGTGGTTCATCTTCTTAGAAAGCAATCGGCTGCCAGCTTGAAGGATGGGAAGGTGGCGCTTAAGCACCCTTGCTTGCATGATGGTTATAGAGAACAATATATATGTAGACAGTGTGCTCCAGCAGGCAAAGGAAGAGGCCCTCTTGTTGGTGTGAGAACTTCAGACAAAGGTCAGATTGGAATACCAGTTACATTAGTTGGTGAACCTGTGTGGGAAGATTGTGGTGCACTTGCCAAGACAACAGTGAATTTGTCTGTGTGGTCCAATTTAACTCCTGTAATTGATTGTGAAGTCCAACCGTGTGCTCTTGCTGATAGTTTACCTCGGCCACATGGACAATTTTATGCAATGTCTGGATTCTTTGTGGTTTATAAATTTTTTAACTTGACCTCTGACGCTACATTGGATAAGTTATTAATGAAGGGTCGAAAATTTTGTGAAACGAGGTGGGACGTTGCAAAGAACAGCGTTGCTCCTCAACCATTTATTGATCAGTACTGCTTTAGGGCACCGTATGTGGCCTCTCTGCTGCGAGATGGGTTGCATATTGATGACAATAAAGTGTCGATTGGGTCTGGAAGTACTACATGGACTCTGGGAGTTGCATTGTTGGGGGCTAGCCAAGCATTGTCCAGCAAGATCCATCTCTATGGTTATGGAATACCTTATCCAGAGATAAGCCGACCTGTCCTTCTTCTTATCCTTTTTCTGACACTAATACTGTTATTCGTTGCTCTCTCATATGTTGGAAAGTGGATACCAAGGTTCTTCCAAAGATCATATTTTCCAGTGTTTAGGCATGGTAATGGAACCTCCAGTTCCATTCGTAGCCTTCCATATCCTTTCGCCTTCCAGCGGTGGAATCCTATCAATTCCGGTAATTTTTTCTTTAATGTCTCCCTTTTCTTGGGGTCAACTTTTAATATGGGAAGATACTCGATATTTTTGCCGGAGCCTGTTTGCATATCTTTCATAGACTTAATAGGCAATCACACTGTTAGAATCTTTTAAATGTATTCGATCTAGTTATTCACCCTCTTCCCTAGAAAGCCACCACCACAAGTTTCGATGGGTTCGCGAAAGTTCACTCTACATTGTCACCAGTTCCGAGATAAGACAATGTGATGACCAAGTATGAAGAAAATTATAATTCTATATAAACAATTCACGGTGGCTCATTCTTCATCTGACTTATTCTGTTAATTTTAAAAGCAGGACCAATTGTATAGTTATATATTTGAATTTCTTGATTGAAAGGATTTTTCTTTTTTTGCAAATTAATGGACAATATTGTTTCTACTACTTTGAGAGCCCTGATATTATTTAAAGTCTACATGAGTTGGATATGTACTATTTGTTTATATGGAGTGTTTTTGAGAACTGTTATGCGCACTCTTTTGCATCCCAAACTCTATCTTTTTACTTTACGAATTTGTGGTACCATCCACTTTTTTAGAAAAAACTACTACTTAGCTAATTGAATTTATACCTAGAGATTTCTTGTTAGCGCTAATAACCCATGCCCTTCTTTTTCCCCTCACAAAAAATGGAAAAACAGCTTCGCAATTGCATCATATGGATCTGTTGCACCCATTTTCTCTCTAGTCATTTGTTGTGAAAGATAATTTCTGCAAACGTTAGCGTAGAGGCCATTTTCACAACCACCCTTGTCTGCAATAAATTCTTTTCTTTCCCCTTTTCCTTTGACGAATATAAATCCACAGAAAACTGTAAGATAATTGCTCATGACACTGTTCCATATCCTTGCATCTCAAATTACTCTCAGCCATTATAATATTCACTCATTATCTCGAACCTAATATGGTCAGAACCTCTGCTACGATATCTATATCGTTCTGCAAGTGACTAATATAACAATTCTGATCGAATTCCGATGCCTTGGCTAGCAGTAATATCTTAATTTTCAAGTCCATTGTCCTGCCTTTCCATTATTTACCTTAGTTTATTTCCCTGAACATTCGGAATTACACTTTTTCATCTAATCAGTTTACTTCCCCGAAAGCTCGGAATTACACATTTTCATCTAATCTTTGGCTGGTGGTGATCTTTGCAAAATTAACTTCTATTTCTTTACGAATACTTTCTTTTAAAGTCTTCCCCAAATCCTTGAGACTTGACATCAGTTCATATATTATCTTAGATCCAACCAAGAAGATCGTTGTCTAGTTGGTCATCAGTTTCGTAAGACTTTGAACTGTCAGGCCACCTTTTTTTTAAGAAAATGACGCTGTGTTCTTATTTCACCTCCGTGTAGATATTGTACTTGTTCATCAAATATTTGGGTTGTCTTGACTCGGATTCACCTGATGTTCATCCAGTCTGTGAGTCGTTATGAATTCTATTCACCAGAGTTCATCAAGTTTTCCCGTTGTTATAAATTTGATCCCGCTCAGTTTCTAAGGACCTTGCATCATCGAATCTCTTGAAGGATATTTTCATCGTTTGTGCAGGTGACACGAGGGTGAAGATGCCACTGAGCCCCACAACCTCTGCCACCGAGCAGCGCCCCTTCGGCGTGGGACATGGGCTGGGTGGCAGCTGCAGCCAGCTCTCCGAGTCTTCCTTGCACCCATCAGGCGGCGTCTCACACAGCTACTCATCCGGCAGCCTGGGCCAGATGCCGCAGGACAGCGTTGTGGCCCCATTTTGGACTTCTCACAGGAGTCAGATGCAGTTGCAGAGCCGCAGGTCGCAGTCCAGGGAGGATCTCTCCTCTTCCTTGGCGGAGATCCACATGAAGGGCTGAACCCACCCTCATCTATACCACCCCTTAATACTACCCTGGTATGAACACTATTTCTGCCGATTTTGGAAATGATTGATTGCTATAAGTTTCTAGATTTGGGTTTCCATGCATATCTCCTGTTGACTTTTTATCGCGCCTCATGTATGTTACCTGTCCGACATTCCATAGTCAAATCGTTTTCTGTAATTGGGCACCCCGTGCCATGCACATTTACAGTCTACTATGCCCATCGGTGATCTTTGATTACGGCTCATGCATGCCCGACTCTTCGATTTTGCCAACTTTTGAAATGATCGATTGCTATAATTTCCTATAATCCGTTGACCTTTTCTCATGCATATTTGCGGCTGACTTACCAATCCGTTGACCTTATCCAATTTTGGAAATAATCGAGTACCGTAAATTTCTGTGTTTCCTTTTTCATGCATATTTTGTATAGTTGACTATTCCGAACAGTTGACCTTTGATCGCGGGGTCTTGCATGCTACTTGCATCGGGAGTTGAGTCATCAACTCTAGCTCTCTTATACTTGTCGAACTACCAATTTGCACTCGGCATGTCTATTTTAAGTGGCTTCCTTGAAGCAGGTGAAGCCATCAGAAAATGGACGAGGAGCTCAACGGACGAGCTCTCCATCAGAAATATACTCTGCTCCTGTTCGCTGCTGCCTCCACCTCCGCTGTCCCAGTTTTGATCGGATGTGATGAGGCTACAACGAAATGCAACCCCCCCCTCCTCTCTCTCTCTCTCTCTCTCTCTCCCGATATCATCACCTGTTATTTCTAGCGGTAATTATCATATAATGGCATTCATTTATATAGGAATTTTTTGGGCTGCATTTGGCCCTGCTGACAGAGCCTGGCCCATGAACAGGGGAGGTCTTCAAGGGGTGGGTGTACATGTGGGTTATGATCATCTGATGTATCATGCTCGACATTGATATTCGCAGCCCCCTTCATTGTCCCCCCCCCCCCCCCCCATTGTCTGCATCACATTTTTTTTCATAAACTTTGCAAGCCCAGAAGAGAGAGAGAGAGAGAGAGAGAGAGAGAGAGAGAGAGAGAGAGAGAGAGAGAGAGAGAGAGGGCTATCCGGTATTTCCATTATTTTCCTGAAAAAGAAAAACCAAGATCTCATTCTGGAGCAGTAGATTGTGCCAGCAGAATGGAAACAAAATTTGTAAATCAGCACTTGGAAACGCACTGAAGATGACTCTCCGTGAAAAACAGTTCCTTCTGATAATCTCATCGTCACAATGCCAAGAGAAAAATCTCCCCTAACCTCCGAAGAATGCCTTCTGTGTACCCCCAAACCATTAAGCATATTCTCTCTCTCTCTCTCTCTCAATTTTGCCGGTCCAAGAACTTCTCAATCAAGACAGAGAATGCGGCAAACCCAGCGCAACCGGCGCAGGCCGCCTTTGGACCACCTGACCACAGACATCAGAGACGTCAGAATGGAGCATTCCCAATATGGAAAACAAAAAGAGATAACCAAAAAATGGAAACCTACATTGCTAGGAATAATCCACTACTAGCTGTCATAAAAATAAGCCTCTGATTATAAAGATCCCAAGTAGTCTTAAGCTTGTCGATTAAGAGCCCAAGCCAATCTAGCATTTGTCAGGTGGGGGAGGAACTCATGTTATCCATGGCATTAAAATCATGGTCATTTACTATAAATTAAGAAGCTATCAACATATTTGTCCTATTAGATCTTTTTTTTTGTCCTAACTGACAGCATTTTTACACTCCGCTGGGTTTTTAGTATAAAAAAAAGGGGGGTTGAAGAGGTGAATAAGGCAGGATATCTTGATCATGATTGGATGATAATGTAATTGAACTAAGATCATTCACTTGCCAGCGTCACTATGAGATAATTGGTGTCTGGGCGAAGATTTTCAGGGCAAGCTGATCATCAATATGTTCAAGGATGAACGAAATGTTCAAATTATGATCCGAGAAAAAGGGAGCTATGAATAAACCTGCTCACTAGGTTTGATTAGGCCACAATTTTCCAGAAGAATTTTAAGTCAAGTAGATACTTCATAGAAATTAGGATGGTGTGCCTGACATTGATTTATTTTTAGAAAGATCGGTCTGCATTCTCTTGAAGATTCCACGCGGATTTTTTTTTTTAAGTGGCAGCACGTTAAGGACCACATAATAGCAGGCTTCTGAATCAACGGAAGTCAACTAAAAAGGATTCACCAATAGAACAAGAAAAAAGGACTGCTTTCTTATGGGGGATTACAAGCTTAGTATATACTTAATGGGCAAGAGATACCCAGATAATCTGGGAAAATGTGATGGAAGAAATCTGGAGGATGAAGGACTAAATCTCAAATGTATGGTACCACCAGAACATAGGAGATAAATTGAGTACCAAACATAGGAGATATGGCGAGACACCATATATTTTCAGGTGATTATATTCCCTGTGCTCTGAACTGGCATCATGCTCTTTCTTTTTTATAAAGAAAAAAATTGAACGTTGATTCCTAAAAAAATTAGGAGAAAAGAAGGGTGGGTCACCTTTTGCTGAGATGGCTCCTCCAGTAAAACAACCAGCAGCGACTGTATTGGTCATATCATGCTTTGCTCTTGCCTGGAGAGTTTAAACAGGAATAAGAGACAGAGAAGATCTAGCTAGAGCAAGAACGGCTATGTGGTCTCCATCTTTCTTCACCTTCTCCACAACACATTCGGCAGCCGAGAAAAGAAGACCCATAACAGCAAAGGTCTTCGCAGAGCTCCAGCTTCTTCTTCCCATCTGCTTTGCAGTGTGTATGAACTGCTGCTTTGCGCTCATTTCCTCTTGCATGAGAGGATTATCCAAAGCACCAAGAAGCATGCCCATGAAAAGACCAAATCCGCCCCCTGTCCAAGCCCCAACGGCAGCCATTGATGTCATAAATTAACTATTAAACATACTTCTATAAAATGGATAACCAACATTAATCTATAATCAAAATTGTGGGAAGAAAAAAAGGGCCAGTGACAAGAAAATATCTAGAATCACATGTTTGGGACTCCAAAGATGCATGAAAATGGGTCCATGTCTCCTGGTTCTGCCTGGAGTCATCGATATAATGGACGAATTAGGCATCAAATAGACTTTAATAAAATGAATATTTGATATGAAACACGAAGTAAACTTTTCTGGAAAAAGAAAAAAGTGCCTGTGACGAAGAACTCAGACTTCATACTTAGGACTCCAAGAATATGCAAAACAGGGTTTATGCCTGCTGTAATGATCTGACACCAATACTATTTCCTTTTCCCATACTTCAACCAAAATGTCAGGCTTCGACACTCTCTCTCACACACAAACAAGATAAAATGGAGATTTATTCTTTTTCCCATAAACCCTAGTAATCCTGCGACTTATGCATGTTCTCAGGTTCTCTTTTGCTGACGTTATAATGCAACTGAGAAACTAAATTACATATCCAATGTGTCATGCTTCACCTTGATCCATATTATATTTGTCCAATTGGCCTAGATCCCAGGGCTCCTGGAATAACAGAATAGAAATGGGTCTGAAAAATAGAACACGGCCCATCTTTTGATAGAGTATGGTCCAAGATATTTGGAGAGAGTCATAGACATGACTGTTTTACTACTTTTACTAAAAATATCCAACTTCGATGTTTTCGTCAAAATAAACTCAAAATTTTAAATTATTTTAATTCTGAACCTGGCACCGATTGATGTTGACTTCCAGCTGAGTAATTCACACGGTGACCATGCTGCATTCCCAAAAAAAAATTGTGGCTTGGCATTGTTTTCTTAAAATCCTTCTCCTCATCAGCGAGCAGTGGCCTCTGTGGTTATTTTCAACTTACGGGTGACATTGTATTTTTCTAAAAAGATATTTTAAATTAATCTAGCATTCCAAACTTATGGGTAGGAGTGTGAATCAGGGCAGGGAGGGAGGTAGAAAATAAGGGAGACATTTGCGTTCTAATGAAGTGACGCAGGTGTCTGAAGGGATGGGGAAATGAGAATGCTTTGTGGTGTTGGAGAAAACAGGTGTTCGCTGCATCTCCATGCGTTGCTGACTTATAATCGCTTCATATAAACCAAGATCCTGCTTTTCGCTTATAACAACATGGAGACGTCATCTGACGGTCAAAGCAGATTATTACTATCTGGATTTCAGAGTATCAACCCTCAGCGCTGACTACTGAAACTGTTTCAACTTTCTATGCCCGTCTGTCATCGATCTGGAAGTACTCCTGATGCCCCGTGCAAAAACTTCGCAAGTGCTTTGACGATGGCACAGGAAAGTAGGAGCTATAAATGAACACTGCGTTATTCCCATAGCTACATGACGGAGATACTTTTGGCGCACCAGACGAGCACTTTCGCATTTTGGTTCGATGCAGGGCTGCATATGTAGTAGTTGCCAAGACCAGAAGTACCTATCTATGCGATGGAACATACACCAAAACCAGTCCTGCTTGTGCATTGCAGGTCGTTTCCTTGTTCAACAGGCACTTCCATCCACGACGTCCAACATTAATTCTCATAAAAGAAAAAAACTCCATTCACTGTCACATTACAAGCATTCAAATTTACATAGAAATAGCAAAATGAGACGAACGCATATGGGCAGCAAGCAAACGCCTGGAAGGCCTATTAAGCACTAAGACGCGGACCAAGCCACAGACCAAAATCTCAGTTATCTCGGTAACGAAACTCGGACACGAGGGGTATCAGTGGAAGGGGAAAGTACCCATGATCCCGCTGAAGGCGCTGCGGATGGCGCAATTGTTCCATATCTCCTGTCCCCGGATTTCCTCGACCGTTGGAAGCCTCAGCGGCTCTATCTTAGGTTTCTGTTCCTCCTTGGGCAATGCGACCGGCTCTGCTTCCGACGGCGCGGCCATGAGCAGGGATCGCGGGAGAGAGGAGAGACCCCCGTTGAAACGCAGAGAGAGATAGAGAGAGACAGAGACAGAGAGGGAGGGGTGACACGGACAGTTCAAGTCGCCCGCCGACGGCGGCGGGGTTGCGGCGGTGGACGGAAAAGCTGTTCCGCCGCCGGCTTGGGGGGAAGGGGGAGGGGGGAGGAGAGGGAGGAGAGAGGGCTCTAGGAGCAAGAAGGGTGGGAAAGAGGAATGGTTAAAATGACAATTTTAATCCTCTTCCATGCATATGTCGCCTGGACGCAACGGTCTTTTTGCCATGGCAGCTTAGTAGTTTCCCCTTGCAGCTTCTGTTTAATAAAAATAAAAATTATACTTTTATCGAAATATATGTAAATAAAATTATAATCACAAAATTGTAAAAAGTCCCCCACGAGCTCATATGCTTTACATGTGAAAAAAATATGGGAATATATGATTTAGATAATAACTTAGAAAGTCAAAAATACTTTTCTAACTCACATACTTTGCTCACATCCAAAGTCAACTTTATTATGTCATTGTGAATTGGTAGGTGCTGTTGAAGTATGATTTGCATAATGTTTGATGATGACAAATAAGTTTCAATTGATCAAATTATTCATAGTTCACAATGTTTATGTACAAGTGTTTAAACACAATAAAAAATGTTAATAATCATAGCTCATATGAAAAATCATTAAATATGCCTCTATTTAGTTTTATCAAACACATAAATAAGATAAATATCTGTACATGAAATCATTATATTACATATTGTTGTGAAAGATGCTTATATTTATATAATATACTACAATATGAAAGTAATGATGATAGGTACATCATAATGAATGAGATAGTAAGACATGAAATATGGGTATGAAAGCTTATTCAATCTAATGTGTTCTCATGATATCAGATCATTACTTTCTTATGTGTTTGTTATTATTTTAATAGATTGAATGTAAATTATTTACTTAGATAAATATGATTTTCTATATATTTAATAATATATTTTACATATTCTAAATCACCAAACTCATGATTATTACTTAATATTTCAACATAGTGATCATATTTTATTTGAGGTGATTTGAACATATTTGCGTGTCAAATCATCTAATGTGGATATGTATCACAAGTCATTTGTTAATAATATCATGATTACTACTAGTTCTACACTCAAGAAACAAGATCCAAAATAGATCAATATGATGGAATGTGAATTGAATACGAACTCTAGGTAATAACAAATTGACATCTGAATTTCTTTTGAGGATATTCTAATCATACTAAGGATATGTTATAGTAGTTTCTCAATAGTTTGAATTTATCTTCTTCTAAGAGAAATTAGTCATTGAAAATTTGTGGAGATTCGAAAAGATTTTTTGTACAAGATTTATCTATAAATTCTACTATCTTCCAATGAAAAAACAAGATACAACAATTACCCTTCTCATCTCGTTGACATCCAACTTGCCATCAAACTTCTTTGTGTGTATTCTACGCAAGACACATTGATGTTCATCCTAGTAACTCAAATGACGCCAATACATTAAATATGAGGACTATGACAACATTGAGTGATCCTTCTTGATTCGCCTGAAACTTAAAGAGCTTTCAATACATGACCAATACTCTCTTAAAAAGAGAAATATCTCTATATTTATTATACAACATATTCTTTATTAGAGATATTAAAATAAATAAGTTTACATTGTATTTGTAAGACTACCCAGATTAACTATCTCTATATTTATTATGGGAAATAAACTTGTGATATTATCACTCAAAGTAGTTGTCTTGTTAGACAACTATGAACCACTTAGAGCAGTGGATCTAGAAGAGAATTCATGGGTGAAATTTTGCGAGGGTTAAACCGGTTAATTAATAGTGTGTGATTAAACAATCAATTCTAGTGGAACCCAAGAACATAATTATTCTCAGAGAGTGGATGTAGGCAATGTGCTAAACCACTGTAAAATTAGTGAATTTTAAAATAATTCAACTATAAAAATAATATGGAGGATGAAGGGAAGAATAACTTACACACATACGAGGTGAACCTATTAGAAAGAAAGTCTAGGGACAGATCTATTCAACCCGCCCGCTTCCCTTCTTGATCTCAATGTAGGCCAAAACTCAACAGGTGTCACACTTCTGAAGCTTAGAATTTGGCAGTAAAAAAGCCTAACTGTTACTCTTAACCCTGGGCTTAATTGAAGACCCAAACAAGCATCACGTTGGCCCAATTAGATTTAGTGGGAGGGGCGATGCACGTATCTCTCTCTCTCTCCCTCTCTCTCTCTCTCTCTCTCTCTCTCTCTCTCTCTCTCTCTCTCTCTCTC